>VMRN01000082.1:794022-805399 GCA_010277015.1 Poeciliopsis turrubarensis | reverse complement strand
AGAAAAATTAACATTTCTGTTAATGATTCATTTTATATCTTTTAATCTGGTTACAAAAATGGTTTACATTAAACATGACTTAAAAAGAAGCTTGACATTGTAATTTACCGTCTTAAAATTGGGCTTCTGTCTCTTTGAGAAGCACCCGCTTTCTGAAACTCCGCCTTCAGGAAGTCATCACATCACTCCTCTGCTTACACGTTAGCAAAGATTTTACCAGCATTTCACTGAGGTTACATTTCACTGAGTCATGTAGCACTCTGTTTCTTGGAAAACGTAAAATGAACTGCGGGGGGTTATGTGGTTTCAAAATCAAGCCTGTTCTCTTCATCAGGCCGTTGGCGCGGAATCTGCCGGTTGGCTGATGTACGAAAGAATCCGTAAGTACATTTCTTCTGTCTGTTTATCAAATTTTAGGGAGAGATTTTAAATCGCTTGTTTAAAAAAATTGTTGCTTCGGATGACAGGAGTAACTCGAACGCAGTTCTGTTGACTTTTCGGTGAAACCCTCCTTCCCTTCTCCTAATCCCTGGGCTCAGATTGAGCTCTGCCATGTTTGAGGGAGTCATCAATAGCTGCAGCCATCCAGCTCAATGAGGCATAGCCCCGCATTGGTAATGTAAGCTGAGTGCTTTTTGTGTAGTCCTGCTTCTGAGAATCCCCCTGAAGGAAATCCTGCGTAAATTCAGAGCAGATTACCCGATCATAGTGTGACCAATGTCAGGGAAAGCTCAGAGCGGAGTAACGGGGGCCTAATAGCGAGACGAGGCGTGGAGTCTTTAATGGTAATGAATACACAATGTGGGCCTAAAGCGGGATGAAAGGGATGGTGAGGTGGAGGGGAGGCGTGACCAGACTTTAGAAGAAGGACAGATTTGCACGCTTTGTGGGAAACGGGGGGCTTGGTGGAAGGTTTGTGGTGCAAGGATGGGAGGCTAAGTTGGTACAGAGGTAATGTCCCTGAGGCGGCTGACCTGGGTTTGATTTGCTGCATATCTTCTAACGCTCTAACTTACATCCCTCCTGACCAGCCCTCTTAAAGCTGCAGTATGTAGCTTGTATTAAAAAAAATTATTTGTTTTACATATTTGTTAAAATTGTCATTATGTTGCGACATGATGAGAAATAATCTGTGAAAACTCCATTTCCTCTGTCTTTTGCCAGTGCTGTCAATCACAATCTCATGTGGCTGCTCATCCCTATGCTGCAGCTAGCATAGCCTGTTGTGAATGCTCCGTCTGGTTAGCATAGTTAGCAACGACAGCAGATAAGCATGTTTCCTGTATTGATACGTTGTTTTTCCAGCATTAGCACATTTAGCAGTGAATGAATGAGAGTTGATTGATAGCGCTAAGACCCTCCTACTGGTTCTGATTGGTTGCTTTGGCCGGAACGTTGCATCACTGTTTTGGAAATTTTTCTTGAATTAACTTTTCGTTGGTATTTCAAGTCAGACTTTCTGGGCTTAATGTCAAAAATCCAACGTCGGTAGAAATCCAACAACCATCCGTGTAAAATATTCAAATATTTCAGGCTTGACGCTTATAAACTCGCGCCGCACATCGTGCTGGACAATGCCTTTTTTCGCGAAACGTGTTCCCTTCGAATTTAACACGTGAAACGCAGAAAATGCTTAAGTCAGTTTTGACGCCTTTCCCGGATCTGAGCTCCGACTTCCAAGACAAATCAAACACAGCATTCATCCGTCCACTATTATATTAACTGGGACAATTAAGATTCAATTACTTATTTGGGAAAAGAATAAAAAGCTCAATGTGCCTGAAAGAAGGCTTAACTATGCCTAACAACAATCAATACAGGATGGAAACCACAATGCTGGATGTCCATATTGCTCTCATCCAGGCGCAAAAATTCTCATTTTCTTCCCCAACTGCCTCTATATTCCTCATTTGTGAAATATAGCCTTACAAATAAGAACCAATTTAAAACATTACGCTCCTATTCCAGAAAATTCCATTAAAATGTCAGCAAAATAATCCAAACATATAAACCTGTCTGCTTCATAATTCAAATTGCTTTATGAGCAGCCGTAAACATCAGATGAGGAAATAATGGAGGACTGCAAGCCGAGCTTGTAACGTCGTATTTTTCATTAAGTGTCCCTGTCTGCCGTGTGCGTAGCCTGTCTGTCCCCGTGTGGTAATTTTCTGGCTTTGTGTAACAAAGGCTTCGTTCAGTGGCTCTGCCAATAAAAACGGGAATTAAACATGATCAGAAGGGCTCTTCTTCACCTTCCTCACATCCCCCTGTGAAGACCCGCGGGGACTCTCTTTTAGTGCCGGTCGGGCTCTTCGCAGCTGAATTTTTATGCCTTTCTCTCGTCTCACTTATCTAAAAGGCTTTCCGAGATATTTCCTATTAGTGTTGGCGCTTTTGAGAGCGAACTTGATTGCGTCTATCTGAACTCGGTTGCGCGGGGAAGAAGGAAACCGAAATGAACGCGACGGCAGTCGTAGCGCTTCGTGGAGGCGGAGATGTCTTTTGACATCGCTGGAAAAGAAGACGAAGAGATCCCCGCCTTGGGTTCCATTTTGGAAATCAGCGATTTTTAGGAAATGAAGACGGAATTATTTTCGCGAGTGGTCTGAAAGTTTCATCGTTGAAGGGAACTCGAGCGTCACTTCTTTTGCTCTGATCGCCCTCCACCAACACCAATGAGTCACTCATAGTATTCATAATACTGAGTATTATTAATACTCATAGTATTATTAATACTATAGTATTATTAGTATTATAATAATACTATGAGTATTATTAATACTCATAGTATTAATCATGAAATGGAAGCCAGACTTCCATCGTCTTTTTTTAGGTTCGGGTGGCCAACCTGCAAAACACATAGAAAAAGATGTCAACCTGCATGTACAGTTTGGTAGGTGCAAATTTAATGTGGTCATCCTGCAAGTATAGTACATATGGTCGGGCATATTCTTGTTTTGTACTAATTTCCTGTATTACGTGGTCCTGGAGAGAAGCATATTTTTTCCTTCAAGCCCTCCCGTTGTTTAAACCTTTGTAAGAGGGTAATGGCAGACGAAGCAGATCATGCAGAAAAAAAGCGGGCACCCTCTGGAAGAAAATTTCAAACATACTGATGCCTTGAAGTGTCTTTGTTGCCGTAGGAAGTCCATTATTTGGATGATTACCTTCATCTCCTGAGCCAAGCTGCTGCGGCGAGCACGGCCAACCGCTGACAGGACGGACTTGTTCTAAACGTGCAGCCCGTCTATTGAATCCAATCGGAAGGTGGAATGTCCCGGCTAACTTGTCCTGTTTCGACATACGTCCTTAGATTACAGCCGAGGACAGATTACAAGACCGGGGGGAGAAGAGGCACTGCCATCAGCAGAGTGTGGAGTGGAAAACCTTTGTGTCAAATCTGTTCAAGTCTGCTTTAGTTTCAACGTTCAAATAATGATGAATATTTAATAGACAGAAGAATCCGTTCCCGTTGCTGATGGAAGCAATGGCTCTGAAACATGATCTGCTGAGGTTAAGAGTCCAGCAACATTTGAACTTTATTGGTAGGCCGACACGTTTTGGCTGAACGACCCCTGACGACGCCTCGAGCTTCCAACAAAGTTGTTTTCTATCGCTTTGTTTTACTTCACTGCCATTCTCTGGATATCATCCGGCATCATTGACTTTTTCTGCCTCTCTTTTTCGGGAAGGTGTCACCAAGCGAGGCTGGTTAATAATCTCATTTCCCTCATCGGGAGAGAGAGATAGATTGAAAACATCTGAAATCAATAGAGAAGGATCAAGGAAGACTCCTGGGTTCCCCCTGTCTTTATTCACATCAGCACAACAGACACTTCGCTTTGGCTCTCCTGAGTCCCGGAGGCAGGAAATCCTACAGGAAACGGCTCCAGGCTGCTCAATGTGAATAACTCAACCACTTGCTGATCTCAGTTGAGTCTGATGCTCGGTAAAGCTTTGGTTTTATTCCTTAAAACACTTAACATTTTCACCCAAAATTCTCTGTATTTCAGTCTTTCGAGTCGGACTATGTCCCTACTCTAATGTATGCAGGATTTCGTTTTGAGGGTCTCACGGAAACGCCGGTGGGAATTTGAAAATGCAACCCCAGCAAGGACTCTGCTGCCCACGGCTAAAAAAAAAAAAAAAAAAAAAAAGAAGAAGAAGGAGAAAAAAATGACAGAAGTAATTAAAAACCGTGTCCAATTCAAATACATGCTACAGAGCTTGGAAATGCCCCTCAGAGCTTTCAGTGGAGTTCTGGGAAAGTGCCGCTTCCACAGGTTTCAGAGCAGAATCAGCCAGGAGTGTCTCTGCTGACGCAGCGGGAGCAGAACTTCGCCGAAACGAAGGGGGACAAATATTAGGACTAATTTACTTTGTATATGTTTTAAAGACAGATGCTGATACTATAATGATGTATCAATATATCACTCGATGGCAGAACCTTTATAAAGGAATGTTAAAACTTCTTCTAAAAGTGGAAATTGAAGCCAAAGTGGCAAAAATCAATACATAATTATTTTTGAAACTGAACGTTCTATTTAAGGTAAATTTTTATGTCTTGTTGCGGTTTGTTTTTCTGTATTAACGTTAATTTGACTAAAACCACTTCGTGACTTGCCGCCATCTGGCACGGCTAGCTAGCTAACGCCCTGTTAGCCGGCTAACTCCTCGATCGCCTAGCTAGAGCGCAAGCTAGCGAACGGCGTCGCAAGCAGAAACAAGTGGAAACTCAAGTTTGAGCTGATCATGTATTATTAATATTTCTATGATTTACTGTAACAGTGTGACTTTTTCAAAGTTGCTTTGTTTACATTTTTTTTTTTTTCTGAGTCGCTCATGGGAACGAAAACCAAACAGTAACAAAACAGTCAAAGCAGAGGCTCCGGAAGCAATAAGGCTGGAATAAACGCTAACAGAAATGTATTTTTCTGTCACCTCCCCATATGTGAGCACTTCACTGTCTTTTGTTCATTCCTACCTTTGTGTGCCTTTAGGTAAAAGGCCCTATTGTGAATCAGTGAAGCGGTTCAGACACTATTGCGGGCCTTGCTGACAGAACTCTGATGTATGGGATCTTTTCAGCGCTGGGCTGCCTAACAGTGGAGCCCGCGAGGAATGGATGGAGGAGTTAGAGCCCTGTCACACGGGCCCAGCGGGGCGGCAAGCCTCCACCGGTTCTGGTGTCAAGAGTCCCAGTGCCTGCAGCTCTCGCTAACTGAATTAACTCATTGTGTTTGATTGTTTTCCTCCCAAAGCTGTGCTAGTTGAGTCTAGAATTTATCAGCCAACGCTCACAGATTTACACTGTTTCCCAAATTAAATTTGGCTTTTTACACTTCGTTGCCCATGGGAAGAAAAACGGTTGCCTAAGTGGCAGGGCGACGACGCGGTTCAGACGAAGCTCGCCAACGTGAGAGGATGTTTTTGTCTTCTTATAAGCTTCACGTCGTCTGCTGTTGTGTGGAAAAATATTCTAAAAAGCAGCATATGTTCTCCGGATTAGTTCCGTTTCACAGCATCCAATAAAACAAGAGACGTAAGATTATTGCAGTACTGTGAGTGTTCAGTTTATGTACGTAAATCATTTTAAGTAAGTCGTGACCAAACGTGACATGTATAGAGAACAAAACGGCAGCAGTTTATAATTTGGGCACTAGCCCAGGGCGGCACACACCGTATTTACAAGAGCAGGATTATTATTTTTTTCGTCTTTTTTATGCATGTGCTGTGTTGTATAGTCTTTCCCGCTTGAGGTCAGTATAAGTGACACTGACCTCGTATTGATTAAGGTCCAAGCGACTCTATCGTCTCCGCATAATTACTTCGTGGGATGCAAAACCAGGGAATTCTGTCTCCATGTGTCACATTTACATGGTTCCATGAATGATAACCATTTGAAAGCTGAATGTGTGGAATTGAATTTTTCACCAGTCCGATGACTGAAGAACGGATTAACATTTGATGCTTGTTTTTGGTAGAACTGATGACGATGAAGAGCTGGATTGCTGTTACGGCCTGAGATTCAGTTTTATCTGCATTCACCAACTTTCCTCAAGTCTAATGACCTTTTATTTTCTTACCAACAAAAGGCTGCGGATACGGTGATTAGGCATCCCAATCTAAATGTGTGAGGAAGCCAACTTTCATCCCCTCTTTGTGGTTTTTGTGGATGCGGCTCCATACATCACACCTGTCTCCTTTAACCTTCCGCTGATTGCCGCAGCTTCATCTTTATTTCAGCCGGCGAGGCTGTGTCTGGCTCCAAACCAAACAACTTTCCCATCACAGAGGCCACAACAGAGCGTAATCAGCGGCGGAGCCCGAGAAGCACAGCCTCGTTTCAAACCACTTACCACCGGCGGGAAAAACGTAAGCAGGTGGAGCCTTCTGTCACGGCTCTCTCCACCTGACGCCGAGGCGGCCGCCAGCGGGACGGCGGACCCACAGCAACCCACACTGTGTGGGCTCATCAGAGCAGAGCCGCAGCTCGAATTAGGACGGGGCGGGCGGTACAGGAAGGAGGCCCGAGGGCAGCCGGGGCGACGGGGTTGAGTGGAGGGCAGGGGGTTCTCCTGTCATCAGCACACCCAGCGTGAGGTGTGATAATCACGGACCACCGTGAGCCCCCGAAGCCTTCGCGCTAACCAGCTATCACGGAGTGCAATCACGAAGAGCGGGCCTCTCTGGAAGACAGAAACAAAACGTAACAGCAAGGCCGGGCAACAAATAAACCTTTTCTGACTGGAACAGAAGTCTGGTTTTTAATAATTGAGCACATTTTCAGATGGTTAGCTTTCTGAAGCCAGTTTTGATGTTTGCTTGGGGATATTGCCTCACAGTGGTGAACTACAATTAATTCAAATGGAGTAGCACATTTGTTTGATATATAGCAGTACGACTTTTTGACGGCCATCGAATTGACCCGATTCCAATTTTTTCACCTCCCAAAAGACTAAATTGTACGCAACTGTTTTCAAAGTGTCTGAACGGCCATAACAGATGTCCAACTTTTACGACAGCTGATAGGCTACTGTGTCTTTAGATCTAATTAATGTAGAATGGATTCACATTCAGTTCTAGAACTGCTGTTCACTTTGGAACCAGCATGTCTTGAAGTGGCGTCGGTTGCTTCGGGGATGTGTCGACGTTAGATGGTATATTTAGCTCGTTTCATTGTTCTCCTTTTGGTTCAGATCTAAATGCCTCGTCTCTTCCCCTATTTGTGAATGAATCATGAAAACAATCCTTTCTTCTTCCCCAGCCAGGAGGCTCTCTGCTGCTTTTCACGCGTTCCCCGTCGAAATAATTCCCAGCCGCCACAACGTCATCGTCGCTCGTCCTTTATCTTCACGTTCGGCGATGAACAGATTACCAATCTTTTATAGACCGGATTGAGTGCTGTTCTTTAGATTCAAACGGAAGAAAGTCACGGGGGCTGAGGGAAATACATGAGGAAAGAAGGACATAAATATGTGGTGTGACTTAAAATTCTGCTTTGTGAATTAAATATAAACTGAGCTACTAGACGGCATGATGAAAGCATGCATAATCGATGACTGGTTAATTGTAATGTAATGTCGAATTGTTGCGTTTTTTTGTGATTCCCGTCAGTCTGTGTTGCAGGGGCATAATTTCTTATTTGATTTTGTTGGTATTCAATCTAAAATTGCAGGGTTTAATACTATAAAATTCTGACTTCTAAGGTTTATAGCTGTTTAGGTTTATCATGTTTGCCATTTTACACTCGATTGACAAGTGACATATGAGCACCGGCAGTTTTTATTTTGAAAAGACGACAGATCCATTGCAAAACGGCGGGTAACTTCCTGTTTCAAAATTTTTTTATTTTTATGAAAATTTCATGTGTTGCAAATGAAAATGTACATTTTTTTCCCTTTACTGTTGAACATATTGAGTTCACGGATTGTTGCTTTGAGTGTTTAGAAAGACGTTTTGTTTGCTGCGTTCAATAAGTGTATTTTTAAGTGATAAATTGATGGCTGTTCTTGGAAAATACTGCGCTTTGGAGCACTTAAACTTTGTTAAGCAGTGGAAAACTGTGATGAAGTTGTGAAAAAAAATCAAGATGAGTCCAGTGTGTCGTGATCCATGTGTGTCTCAGTACCATGTGTAGTACCATCCCACTAACACCAGAACAGATCCAGGATGACCAAAGAAATAATCCAGTTCAAACTAAGTTAGCTTCTGGGCTAAGCTGAGGGTAGCCAAGCAAACTGTACAAATATTCTGTCGAATTAAATCTACAGATAATCCCGAAGGCTAACATCTGCTTCCCTCACTCATCTGATTCGGGCTCACTTGGGAGTTCCAGCGCCGCAGATATCCGCCGGCATCATTAACGGCGGCGCTTTCTACTTTTAATGCGCCTAATTGTGCTGCTCTTCACAGACGGGCGCGTGCAGCCAGGGCTCCATTGTTATGATAAGCACCCAACGTACAATTACAGGTCCCATCAGCGCTTCACGGCGGAGACGGAGCAGCAGGTACATGAGCAGAAACAATATGTTTACTGTCACGGAAACAATGCAGATGTGAGTGGTTTTCTGTGGAAGAGCGTGTCGGGTGCTGTTTCCATCTTCGGGGTGACGGAGCGGGAATGTGACCGGGTCAGGTTTAACCCGGAGAAGATGACAGGCTTTGTTTGGAGGCTTTGTGTTGAGTTTAATCCCTAAGAGGAGGAGTAATTTAGTGCTTCAGCGCGCTCGCCGAAATTACAGGCTGCTTTTAAACTCACTGGCGGTGCTACTGTAAATTCATCTCCCTAGCAAAGTTGGATGCTTTAGACTTAAATGGGGAAAAGAACCATTTCTATGGATTTATCTGGATTGGCTCACTTGGAGATTTGTTTGAGTATTCATAAACTTAAACCTAATTGTTATACATTTTGGTTTGTAGTGTACAATCTCTTCAACGTGTTGTTTTTTTGTTAAAGAAAATACAAAATGTCTCACATGTAATGGAACTGATAGAGGAAGATGTTCGGGCTAATCTACTCTCTGGGGTCCAAGTCGGTGAAAAGTCAAAGCGGATCACATGAAAGGAGAAATGAAGGCCTTGAAAGTGCCGAGAGACGTCTTCGAGTTTGAAAAGAAGGGACGAGGATGGGCCTGGAGGGTCAGATGTGTCTTCGTCCATCAGTCCACAGACCTTTGCGTCTCGTCCCCCTTTCTGCGAAAATCCTCGCACGCCTCTCCTCGTGAAGATCAATGTGACGCCCCGACGTCAAAGCTGGCTTTCCGCTTTCTGCAGAAACCTTGAGGAGCACGGTTGATTTTGTGCGCGCTGTTTTCCTTGGCAGATTGCTCCAAACTATTTTCCCGCCGCAATAAAATATGTATTTATGTTTTGCGCTCCACAACAACCTGAGGTTTTGTTCTGTCCTTCGCTCGAAACTGAACAGGGAGACAGATTACTAGAGTGTCTGGCAGCATCGATATGTCTGAGTCAAAGCAGAGGGGGAAAAAAAAAAGCAAATCATCAAAATTCACAGTGTGTTTTACAAAGGCTTTGTTTTCTGCCACCAGTCTACAGGGACTCCAACACTCTGCATAAGAAACTTTTAATAACCCTGCAATGCTACATCCAATCTCTCCACCCCGAAACACCAAAGTTTACTCAAGAATCAGCAATTCTATCTGCAAAATTCACCAAAAAAAAAAAAAAAACAAGTTTTCTTTTATGGGGAGTGATTAAAAGACGAAACATTGTCGTATCATCATTTTCACTCCACTAACTGTTGAGCATGGAGTGCGGCTGGTTATGGCTGCGGATTGTTAGCTGCGTCTCATTTTTATTTCTCCAAAGTCAAGTCGAGAACTGCGACACGTCAGCACTGGCGTCGTAAAATCAATCATTTTGTTGCAGACTCCCTCTTGAAATGTTAGTTTTGAACTGCAGTTTCTCGACTCTGCCTCCCAAAATTGGCTTTGATATCAGTGAGACTTTATTGAGAGAAAAATGCCCACACATTTCTTTTGTTTCTGTTTGTCATATGCAGTTAAAAGTATTTGAAGAAAATGTATGGCTGAAGTTCAGCAATGGTGGCGGAGGACGTGAACGAAGCCTTTCGGTCCGAATTGTCAACGTTTCAACATATTGAGCAATTGACAATATGTTTAAGATGCTTGTTTGCGGCACGAGCAATTTCTGGTAAGCTTCATAGCAGCACTTCTTTGACCATTCAACTAGCTGGTATGCTTTGGCTAAATGATAGTGATTGGGTACAATCGGGTCCAAACGTTTCGGATCCAGAACCTCTGGACGAAGCAAAGCGTAGAACAAGGAGAAGGTTTTTGCAGACTAATTACAATCTCATGAATAAAAGAGTTAAAATCCTTAAAGAACGACGTCAAAAACGGTAACTGGATACATAACAGGATTTTCTCTCTCTTTAAAAGTTTCTTGTTATTAGCGATCTACTTTTTTATATCTTCATGCCCAACTTGTTAAAATGTTGAAACGAGTATTAACCTTCTACATTTTGCTCCATTAAAATCTAACCAGTGATTCTGCGTCGGAAGGGAAATGTTATTCGAGAAACGGGACGGAGACGAACTGCAAACGTGTCGCCACGTGTGATCAGTAAATTATGACGAACCGGGCCTGTCGGGGGAACAAATCCATTTTCAGTCAGATTGGAAACTCACGACTGCGGCTCACATTGTTCTCGGTTTGGGATTTTTTAATTTTTTTTTTCGTGTGGCTCTTGAGAGATTTTAGCGGTAGATGGTGCAAGCGCCTGATGGGGTACACGAGGCTCCTGGAGATGCTTTGCTATCAGCAGGCAGCGTTTTTCAACTCCTCGCTGTCCATGTTCTTTCACTGTTGAAGGTTTTTCCTGCCGCTCGGCCTGGAATAAAGAAATGAGAAGAGACGTGGCCCTGGCTTTAATCTGACAGTACCTTCATATATTTATCTTTGATTTTTCACATCTATATTTACGCTCCAGTTTTCGGTGGCTTCTCGAAGAAAGCCCATCGTTTTCTTCCGAGTCGTCCTCGGGGAGGGACCAGGGAGACAGGTGGGGCCACACCTCGCCTTGTTCTGGGTCGTTATTAACGGCCGCTTCAGGTTTGGACGCGAAGCGAGGCGAGCCGCCGAGCGCAGGAACCTGACGTGAATTTCAAAACGAGCGAGAGAGAGAGAGAGAGAGAGATCATAGTCGGAGCAGTGGAACGGGCTGCAGCGAGGCGCGGTGACTAATGGCGGCTCCCGTTTTCCCCATGCTGGGACACGTATTAGGTCAGCCAGCGCGGGGGAAAAAAAAAATGCATAATTGGGCGACAAAAGAGAAACTCCCACCGAGCGCGCGGCAGCTCAAGTCCTGCACGCTTTCAAAATTACAAGTTTT
>VMRN01000082.1:755455-793622 GCA_010277015.1 Poeciliopsis turrubarensis | reverse complement strand
GAGGAAAACAAAGTCTGAATAGTGCGGCGTGCATCCAGAGACTTGGACCTCATACGTAGATCTTTTACGATCGTTCTGATTCCTGTGGCTCTTCGCTGTCACACCTGCTGGTGTTTCCAAATGCCACGCCAAGACTCCTGACATTTTTCCCTCCGTGTGCTCACACCTCTCCAGAGATTACCCCTCAAATACGGAGCGGGCTTTACGCACAGGTGGGCACAGATACAAATGACTGCCATGTAAATGTATCTGATTTATTAGAGGTGATCCCTGAGAGATCAACTATCTGCAGCAGTTGGTGGTACATTCAAAAGGTAGACTAAAGACATATTCGGAGGACATGTACAAAACATTCCAGTCCTCTCTCTCAGCTGTGAGTTGGTTCGTTGATGCAGCCGCCTCAGAGACGGTAACCTCTGGCTGGAGCCTTGGAGGCCAGCAGGGTGCCTCTCTCCGCGGGACTCAGTCGGCACCGACAGCCTCATCATTCCCTCCACGTTCCTCTGATTCCCAGCCACTCGTGGATCAATAGCGGTCTTTGTGCGAGGCAGAGGTCCTATTGTGGCTGTGTTTCGCCGAGGCCCGGCCAACACCAACCGCCGGTGCTGCTTAAACCGTGACGGATTCATCCCGGCCCGGTTCTACCATTAGCCGTCCGCTGTGGGGTGAAAAACACGAACCCGAGGTCCCCTAATGGGAACTGAATGCACTTCAGTGTACCTGCAGGCAAATGGAAAGAGAGCGGCCACTGTTTCCCCTCCACAGATGATGACTCACGGTGAATATTAGATCTGCGCAGCCAGCCAAGCCGACATGTGTCATAAGTGGAGCTTATTTGTTTGTGGCTTGGAAGTGAAATTGGGGGCACTCGGTGCGTTTGCGCGCTGCCATCGGGGATGGGGCTTACGGGTGGGTTGTTTCTTTTACTTGAAAGGAAGTGGGTGTGATGTAGAGTGTGAGGTGTATCTGCTTCTCTTCACGTCTTTCTCTCGCTTCTTATCAGTCAGAAACAAAGCAGGAGATTACAGCTCCATCCACATTTATTGGTACTCCAGTTGAAAAAAAGAAAAAAGTGTCAAAAGCCTGAAAATAAATTTTGGGGTTCAAGGTAAATAAAGTTTCCTGGGCCCTGAATATCAGGATGTTGTTCACCCACATTAAAAAATAATTTTATGACTACATTTAACAAAAAAACTGTGACGAACAAGGCTTGGCGAGGACGCGCGTTTTTCAAATGACTGCGTAAACTTACTTTATGAACAAATTCCCACTATTTCCTCCTGTCTTCTTGGGATCCAGCCAATTAATGACTTGATAGTTGATTGGTTGATTATCTTCCATACTGTACCAACTTGTTGTAGTACGGACAACATTTGCATATCTTTTTTATCCCTCTTGACTGAGATCCGAACCGATCTCATTACTCAGTTGGGTGTTTCTGTCCAGACATCCACCCTCTTGGTCCCTGCGGCGCTCCGAGGGGTAAATATTTTAATGGCAGCCATGTGGCGGTCTTAAGGATGTAAACAGTGTCTGTGATGCTAAACACTTGGCTAAGTGGATGAGCTCAGAAGGTGCCGAGTGAGTCATCGACTGGCTGCAGTTGAGTCTAAACAAGAAATGACGACGGACAAAATCCGGCCCCGGTCCGTTTTCTGAGCCAGTTTTCTGGTAAATATTGCGTTACATGTCGAAGGTGCACATTTGCCAGCAGTCTGCATGTGAGCAGGCTCTAATGGGAGACGCATTTGTGTTTCCCTTTCCATGTTTGGCTAATGGCTCCATGTGCAGTCAGTGTGACTAAAGAGACAAAGTTCTCACAGCAATCACATCAGTTCCATTCTTCTTCTTCTCTTTTTTTTTTTTTTTTTTTTTCCCAGTGTGGGCGTTCAGAAGCGTAAAAAAGCACTTTGCCGTGGCTCGTGCAAATAGTTTAACCCAGTAAAACACAAGTAAACAGCTTTGATGTTTCTGTCTTCCCTCCCCTGCGCTGTGATGTTTTTCGGGAGCGCCGAGCTAATGTGATTTGGGATGATGAAATGCGCTCAGCGTGTCTTCCAGCTCACAGAGGGGAGGCGGGGGGGGGGGGGGCTCCAGGTAAGCTCTACCTGCTAACCGACTGTTAAGCCGAGCGTCCGAGCCCGCCCCACCCTCTCTCCCCCGCGGGGGGCCGTGCGGGGTGGGTGGAAAGCAGAACTGGAGCTCTGCTGGAGATTAGAGCGAGGGAGGAGGAGGCGGTTGAGAATCGTGTGTCGCTTTCCAATCGTGTCATCAGTCCCTCGGATGAGGGAAGTCGGGGTGTGAGGCAAGTCGAAGCCGCCGCGGCTACAGTATCGACGGCGGCCGGGTGGAAGGCAGGAACCGCAGGGCCCGCACATTCAATTCACACAAATAATCACGTCTTCCACAGCGACATCCCTCATTTACGGCCGTTCATAGTCTGTTCAGAGCTGCAAT
The DNA here is from genome assembly GCA_010277015.1 of Poeciliopsis turrubarensis. NCBI lineage: Eukaryota > Metazoa > Chordata > Actinopteri > Cyprinodontiformes > Poeciliidae > Poeciliopsis > Poeciliopsis turrubarensis. Next base: position 791,165 of record VMRN01000082.1, on the reverse strand, counting down.
CTGTTTCTAAGTGCTAATAAAGATGGAAACTGTCACGATCTGGCATATTTAGACATGATTCTTCAAGAATTTTGTGCTTTCAAGTAATTAGCGATCAAAGGCAGACAGCAACCAAGTGTGACAGTTCTCACTCACACATAATAATATTAAAATGTGCGTTTTAATCATGTATTTCTTTGTGTGTGTGTGTGTGTGGAAAATGAGTTGTGCACGGTGGAGGCAGTGTGATGGTGGCCGGCGGTCTGGTCTGGTCTTGGGTTTTCTTTTTTTTCGAAGGCGAAACCTTTCCAGATCGGATTCAGAGTTGGTAACGGTTTTCGTTTCACCAGATTCCCCCTGTGGCTAAGGAGCCAGCCGAATTTATCACCTGAAAATGTGACTTTTTCCTTGCCAACCCAATAATACTCAGCGGCTCACTTTACTCTGCCTGTGATTTTCAGACTCTGGCGCCTCTTTGAAGTTTCACTTTCTTGCTCTGTTGGTTTTACTCACTTGTACTTTGTAAGTCTATCTGGCCGTATTTCCTTTAATGTTCCTGCTCAGATCTTTAACAGGCGCCCTGGCTTGTATAATGCCCTGCTACCTCATACCTCTCCCGCTCGTTTCCAGGGAGAGTTTGCCCTGTCTATGCCTGCCTTCCCTCCACCCCCCCCCCACCCCATCCCCCCCGCCATCTATGCTCTCTCTTCTGGCCGGCGTTAATGGCCTGGCTTGGGGCTCCGGGGTTTTTGTTTGCAGCAGCGGGAGGTCGCCGGACACGACGTACGTTTCCCGAATTCCTCCCTGAACATGGACGCGCCCCCCACCCCCACCCCCTGGGTGGAGAGGTTCCTCAGGTGCAATGGGTGAACAAAGGTGGTGTTTTTTTTTTGTTGTTTTTTTTTTTACAACCATCCTGCTTATTAAGTCCACAGAGGAAAGCTGCGTAAGTGTTTTCCTAATTGACTGCCTAATTAGAAAACCTAAACATTCTTGTTGCTGAGGATCAGCCATTAGAAGGGAAACGGGCTTAACTGTGCAGGAGGTGCAGCTTCATATACCCGCACGGAGGAGGAGGAGGTGGGAGGAAAATCACATGCACAACTACTGAAATTACAAAACTTAAATGAGCTCACATATTTTTTTTTTTTTTTTTTTGGATGAAGGGAACGTCGTTTCAAAGCCGTCGAGTCGGCGAAACGAAACGAACTTCAAGGACTCCACCTAGTGCCGGCTGGCCAAACTGCAGCAGTCGCAGTTCTGTCAAAGATGCTGCAGAATGAGAGCCTGTTTTAGGGTGACAAGAATTTTGCTAGCTTAATTATTTAAATTGTATGTTTCTACAAAAAAAAAAAAAAAAAAAAAAGTTCTAAAAACTATGTTGAAAATATGCAAAACCTGTCAACTTTTACACTTGGACGCCATTAAAATAATGATTATCTGCTGTATTTTTAAGTGCACTCCTGCTCGTTTTCACTGTAAAACCAACAGATGTTTTTTTTTCTACAGTGTATGGTGAGCTGAGCAGCTCAAAGCGTCCCCAAACCACGACGCCTCCACCTCCGTGCTGCACCGTTTCCTGCATCCCGGATCCGGTTGATTTGGCCGAACGCGTCCCGTCCTCCGCTGTCCAAATAATCCAGCTCCGTCTTCTTCTCCTATCACTCGCTGCAAATGTCCAGCTCGGACCACCAGACCTGGATTCCGATTCCCTGCGCTTCTCCCCTGCGTGGTAATATTTCTCTCGCTCCTCTTCATCTTCCTCCTGCCATATTTTTCCCCTCCCTGCTCCGTGTCAAACGACTCGACTTGTGTCTGTCTGTCACCTCCCTTTCATGTCCCTCCCTCCCCGCCGCTCCATCCCCCTGACAGTTGACTGGTGCGGCAACAGCAGACCGGGAGTATTTTTAGCGCGTCGCAGATGGGGGGGCCGTGGCAGCGCGACAGAGACCAGAGTGTTCTTTATCTCAGCTGTCACTCGCTTTTCTGCTGGGTTTTTCTCTCTCTCTCTGGACCAAACGTGGATGCTGTCCACTTGGAGAGGGAGATGAAGGAGAAGAGGGGAGGGGGGGTCCAGTTCTTTTCAGGTGAAGTGACCTAGTCAAAGTCTGGAGTAACGGCTGATCAATAAATGGATCAAACATTTTCCCAGAGAGGGGAGGGGCGGCCGCTCTCTAATCAAAGCGAAGGTCTTCCTCTGAATCTTCCTGCTCTTTCAGCCTCATTTCCATCCCTTCCCCGAAGGAAGCGCGCCGCAGTCCAGCTCCGACCTTCAACCCGCCCGCCCCGGACAGCTGATGTGGAAATAACGGCGCCGACGCGGGCATAAAGCGGCGGGCGGGTAAACAGGAAAACACAAGGCTGATGATGATGATGATGATGATGATGATGATGATGATGGAACCATCTAATTGTCAGCTTCATTTGCGATTTTCAAAGGCAAGGTCACCCGAGCGATCGAGACCGGGAGCCACCGAAGCACAACAAACGGTTCCGGATTAAGACACCAGAGAAGAAGTCACAGACAGTCCAAGGCCTGGCTCTGGTGTTCAAACTCTGCGTCGCCGCTCTTCCTTCCAGCGTTTGTGTTTTGCTCTTTCCAAGCCTGGGAAATGCTGCTACGAATTCCAGGCTTTTCCAGACTGCTGAGGAACAGCAGCTGGTCACCAATCAGCATCTCCATAGCAACAGAACCCATCATCCGCCAGTAAACCAAGGCTGGTCTGCTCTTCATCGCGTCTTTTTATGATTGGTAGTTCATTATGTGATTCCAATAAACTTAGCTAAAGTAAACCCAGTATTTTTATTTTGGGGGGGGTGGGGGGGAGTAACTAGTGACATTTACCCAACACCATTTGCTTGAGCAACTGTTTTCAAAAAAAAATTAGGAGTAGTTTTCTGCTCTTATGTGAGCAAAATGTCTGCGTCCTCTTACTCTTACTTAAGCACAATTTTTGGGTTCTCGACCCACTTCTGTCTGGGCTCCACAGGACCCCTGCGGTGACGTGTTGTTTGTGGTCGGATTTGTCAACTGCAGTGCTTCTTCTCCTGCGGTAGTTGGCAGTAGCGAGCCAACGTCTCGGCAGCTACGTCACAACGCAGAGAGGCTGCGCAGCAACACTGCATTTGCAGGGGGGGGCGTCTTGCTATGTGAATGCATTCTGTACTTTCTTTTCTTTCTATTTACCTTTAATAGTAGAGCACTGGCTCATTTTATTACACTCTTACAGTGTTTTCCGCGCCGCTTGACGCTAACGGCTACAATTAGCTCCGAGGCTAAGCTAAGTAGTAGCCGCTTCGCGAGCATGGACGGTGTGGGCGTGTAGCTCTGCGCAGGAACCAGGTGGCGTTTCTGCTGCGTATTTAAGACGCCGCGTTCACGTTTTGTTCTTCTCTGTTCGATGTAGACATAAGCGCTTCCGGCTGTTATATATAGACGGTGAAAATGGACAAGCGAGCTTTGAAGAATCCTTATCATGACTATGATGGGAACCCGGCTTCCACGCACGCGCTGTTTGACTCTGAGGGGAAGGTAAACCGCAGAGGGATGCGGCGGGGGGGACGGAGAGGCGGAGAACCACGCGAGCTTTGGGTTTAAATCCTTCTTTTCTCCTCCAGCTCACTCCGGCGTTTGCCCAGAGGCTGAGCAGCGCGGTCAGCGAGCTGCTGGCTGTCATGGAGAATGGACTGAAGTCTGCTGACCCCAGAGACTGCACCGCTTACACTGGCTGGGCAGGTGAGTGGTCACTTCCTGGGGCAGCAGGAAGTGACACTGACGATGGCAGAAGCTGCAGGAGTATAGAGAACACGGCGCATTCTGATTGGTTCGCGCCAATGTGAACCAATTGTCCAGCGTGGTAGTGGCAGCGTCATGCTGTGGGACCGTTTCACAACTAGTGGCACCATCATGCTGTGAGCATTTTTTATTGTTGCTTCCGCTGCAGTAAGCTAATCAGACTCTGTTACAGGAGCAGTCGTGTTTCTGTCCAGACTGACCCGCGGCTAGTGATGTTTGCCGTCTTGTTTCCCCGCAGGCATCGCTTTGCTCTACCTGCACCTCCACAGCGTCTTCAAAGAGGCCTCCTTCCTGCAGAGGGCGCTGGACTACGCCACCCGCAGCCTGAAGCACCTCACCCGTCGCCATGACGTCACCTTCCTGTGCGGGGACGCGGGGCCGCTGGCCGTAGCTGCTGTGGTCTATTCACGCCTGCAGAGGGCGCAAGAGGCCGAGGACTGCATCAGCAGGTTGGGACAGGGTGGACGCAGGATGGACATGGCGCCACAGTGATCTGACCGCTGTGGTTCTGCTGCTCTGCCTCCAGGCTGCTGCAGTACCAGCAGGCGGTTCTGAGCGAGTCCGGCGGGCTGCCAGACGAGCTGCTGTACGGCCGGGTGGGCTTCCTGTTCTCCCTGGTGTTCCTGAACCAGCAGCTGGGTTCGGACCGGGTCCCGCTGCACTGCATCCAACAGATCAGTGAGGCGGTTCTGGCGTCGGGACAGCAGCTCAGCAGAAAGCTCCGCCTCCAGAACCAGAGTCCGCTGATGTACGAGTGGTACCAGGAGCAGTACGTGGGCGCCGCCCACGGCCTCGCCGGCATCTACTACTTCCTCCTCCAGGTGGGACGCAGGTCCTGTCCCTCACCATGATGCTGCCACCGCTGCTGTGGTTCTTACGGTGTGTTCTGGTCCAGCCGGGCTTCGTCTCCTCAGAGGAGCAGGTCCTGCGGCTGGTGCAGCCCAGCGTGGAGCACGTCTGCCGCCTGCGCTTCCCATCCGGGAACTACCCGCCCTGCATCGGGGATGCCCGGGACCAGCTGGTGCACTGGTGCCACGGAGCCCCCGGGGTCGTCTACATGCTGCTGCAGGCCTACAAGGTCAGTTCACCCTGCATTTGCGTTCTGGTTTTGGTGTTCGACCCCCGTGGGCGCCGTCTAGCGGTGGTGTTCTACTGCTGCAGGTGCTGGGGAACCCACGGTACCTGGAGGAGGCGCTGCAGTGCGGGGAGGTGGTGTGGCGCTGGGGGCTGCTAAAGAAAGGCTACGGCCTCTGCCACGGCGCCGCCGGCAACGCCTACACCTTCCTGAGCCTGTACCGGCTGACGCAGGACCCCAAACACCTCTACAGGGCCTGCATGGTGAGCGCAACATGTCCACTTCTTCTTCTTCTGCTCTGACTTTGACGTTGACTTTGGTTCAAAGCAACTGCAGCAGTCAGACTCGCAGCGGCCGCTCTCAGCCCTCTGATTGAAATGTCTCTGCAGTTTGCAGATTGGTGCATGAACTACGGTCGCCATGGCTGTCGGACACCAGACACCCCCTTCTCTCTGTTCGAAGGTACGAGCCGCGAAAATGAAAACACTCACCTTACAGTACTCGCACTGAACTTTCATAGAAATTAGATTTTTTTTTTTTTTCTTGTCTTTCTTCTGTTTTTTGATGCATGTTCCCTTCTTGTTGCAGGCATGGCGGGCACCATCTACTTCCTTGCCGACCTTCTGCAGCCAATGACGGCCAGGTTTCCAGCTTTTGAGGTCTAACCCCCTTAATCCCGACTCCTGTGCAGAAGCACGCAGAGACGCACCGTCTTCAGTCCCGCAGCACAATGTGGCGCGACGCAGACCTTTCTTGTTTGTTTTCAGTTCCCAGAATGCAAAGAGAGGGGAAAAAAAATACTTTCCAAGTGTTCTAAAGTCTTGATTTAAAAAAAATGAGTTGTGTATTTTTGTTTTGCCAAATTTTAATAACACTTTAAAGGCTGTACTTGTAAAGTTTCCTGAAGTTGCAGTGTCAGCGAGGAGAGTCCACCAGGTGGCAGCAGAGAGTTACAAGGGGAACGAGTTAAAGTTGACACCTGGTCCCAACATTAGGGGTTTATTTCACAGCCAGATCAGTTTGATAAACCAGAAAACAAACACAGGAATGTGTCAGATTTAATATTGAAGCTCATAAGGGGAAACTCAAATATGATCCAAACAACCTGGGAGCTTTTTAATCCGCTTCGATTGGACATTTGTTTCAAAAAGTTGCGTTCGTTCTCTCCAGAAACCCGTCTTGTTTTGTGGTTCCGCCGTGCAGCAGAGCTGCGGTTACTGCAGCAGAGGCTGTAGAAACCCAACACGTCCTGCAGGACAAGCGGGTAAAAATAGAGCTCATCTGTGGCCCCCAGGACGCGCCTGCTGCTCCTACCAATGTCCTCCAACGCTCGTCTTCCTGCTGGACCCCCACCGCTCCGTGACAGTGTCAGGAAACATTTGTAAATATGAACTGAGATGAAATGTGCATGGAAAGAATCAATAAAGTTTGCTTTCATTCCAGTCTAATCAGCTGTTTGCTTAAGTATTCATGCAGATTCTGGTTTACAGTCCTTTTATTATCTCGAAATAAGGATTTTTTTTTTTTTTTTTTTACGTGGATAAGTATGATCATTGATTGTCCATCAAACATTTATTTACTTGCAGATCGGACCTGGGGAACCAGTAAATGTCAGTTCATTCTTCAATTCTCACCCAAAAAATTCAACTATTATCACAGAGATTGGATATTAAAACACCACGGCTCATGCTGTTTTGGGAAAAGCCCTAGAAAACATGGAGAATATCGAGACATCTCTATCCCCCATTGAAATCTAAAGTTTTTCATAGAACTGAGGAGTGATCAACTTATCAGTTTCTCAGATGAGGTTCAGAGTCGTTTCCTCGGAAATGTTTCCTGCATTTTTAGAGGCAGGTTGAAGAACATCGTCTCCAGGTAACCTAACACACATCATGGCCGTCCTGAAGGGGTTAACCACGGGTGTCATCCTGTCCTGGTGTCTCTGGAGGAGCTGCAGTAGCCAACAGCCCAGGTGGGAGAAACTTATTTCATTCTAGAAATACTGTTTTTTTTTTGTTTTTTTTGCTTTCTTTCCTGTGAATTAATTTCCCATGACAGAAAGACACTAAAAATACTAGTGATGTTGTTTTAGATGTATTTTACCACCAATAAATTGGAAACTGCTTTATTTAATTTTCCACAAATTTCAACATCCTGCTTCAAGTTTTTTTTTTTATGTCTTAAAATCTAAATGCATGTAGAAAATGGGGTTCTTCAAAAATGACAAATTTTCTAAAATATTTATCAAAAGTTGTCTTTTTTTTTTTTTTTTTCCCCTCCCAAGGGCCGTTTAACATTCATGTCACGGAATCAAGTCTGAATGAGCCAGACTGAGAAAAATAAATAATTAATCAGGATTTTAGGATTGTGGCCTAGTCAAAGTCCAGGTAAGAATCTGTAACAAGATTTGAAAAGCAATCATTAGTATCGCTGAGTGCAAGTATTGTAAATTATCATTGTGCTTCCTCAGGAATGGGAATGGGCAGGCCAAAGGTCATTTCAGTTTCATAGAACTTCGATGGACATCATGTTCTCTGGATGACTGTTGGGTTTTGCTCTGCAGGTATACGAAGGATGTTCCAGTTTGGCTCCAGTCTAGCCGTCAAGTTCAGCAGCTCCATACCTGCCGGAGAGCAGCCAACATTTCGGCAGCTTTTCCCCCTGCCGTCATTTCACCATATGAGGAGGAGAGTTCTGTCTGATTTAAAAATACCACCTAGTAACCGAGCTGAAGGGGTCGGCGACCCCGTCCGGAGACGGCCGCTGAGTCTGCTGCCTCGTCCCTGCATCGAGCGTCTTCCAGAAACATCTCCTCCAACCAGAAGTTGCATCATTTAACCCTTTCCCAATAAATAGATCATCATAAATCCAATCTCAGGGTCTAAAAATAGCCTTTCCCCTTCTAAAGGCTCTGAGGGGAGACGGCTCTGCTTTCCCTAAGAAAGTTAAAGATGTCCCAACGTGTCATCCGATCCCTCCTCCCTCACCAGGAGCTGCGTGACATCACATGCCGAACATAAATAAGGGGGCTTTGACCATGGCTCAGGACCACTCTGTCTCCGGACTTCAGCTTCTCTTCTCCTTCCTTTCCGCTCCTCCGTGCGCCTACTCTCCAAAATGGTGTGTTGGTGATTCTGGACAATTTCAATACGGGGGGCGGTGGAGTTTCTTGGTCTGGATTTACTCTCTCAAAAGTTTGTAGTAGAATAAAAAAAAAAAAAAAATTGATCTGGTTATCGGGGATTTAAGAAATATCCAGAGTTGAGAAATCCATCACCTTTTCATTTCATTTGGAATGAAATTTCTTTGTTTTGTTTCTCATGTGTTTGTTTTTGTGTGTTTTTTTTACACGACAGACAGAGTTCTCAGCGGACCAGATTGAGGGTAAGTCCAGAAGATGTCCTTCGCTTCACAATACCTTCCTGTGATCTGGTTATTTCGTTGAGTTTTTTTTACATTACCAGACCAACGAGTGGCAGAGTCAGCTGTAGGAGATTCCAACGTCTTGTCTTTGGTTATCTATTCTAAGACGACCTAGGAGTGTCTTAGATGTGTTAATCCCCAAGTCAAAGGTCAAGATCCCGTCCCTGTGGTCCCCTGTTGAAAGATGTGTCTAGGCAGGCTTTGTTCTGTGTCCAGGGTGTTTTAGTCCTGTTCCAAGGAGGCGTTGGTAACTCCTCAGTCAGCATTCTCAACCCAAGTCTCTATATGGCCTTGGTGTCTCTATCGGGGTATATCAGTTTGCTCCAAGCAGCAAGCAGGAATGAGGAGGGGTCAGGGTGGGGAGGTACAGCTGTTGCCGCTAGGCGACCATAAATCTCTCAAAAAGGTCACTTTGAGTTCCTGATGGCCTTAGTAAAGATGACAAACCTTCATCTGGCCCCTGGTTTTCCTCTTATCTGCTCAGATACAGCTGTCGCATCCAATTAGCCGCGAACAATGGCAAAAGCATGCAGCTCAGAGTATTTAATCTCTCAATCCAGCCTGGCTTCACACAGCTGTCGCCTACAAGAATGTTGTAGTCATAGAAAACCCAACGTTGAGTCTGAAACGTTTAACTCAAAGGCTTTTCTTGCCTTCCCCCAGACTTCAAGGAGGCTTTTGGTCTCTTTGACAGAGTTGGTGACAGCCAGGTGGCCTACAACCAGGTGGCCGACATCATGCGCGCTCTGGGCCAGAACCCCACCAACAAGGACGTTACCAAGATCCTTGGCAACCCCTCCGCCGACGGTAAGAGGCCAGATGCCTTCTTGAGAAGTGGCAGCTGTTGTCTTGTGTCTCCCTAAGACGAGTGCGATGTGAACCAACAGACATGGCCAACAAGAGGCTGAACTTCGACGCTTTCTTGCCCATGCTGAAGGAGGTCGATGCCCTCCCCAAGGGTACATATGACGACTACGTTGAGGGTCTGCGTGTCTTCGACAAGGAGGGCAACGGAACCGTCATGGGCGCTGAGCTGCGTATTGTGCTGTCCACTCTGGGTAAATTTAGACACGCACAGTTTGCTTAGCGCAGTAGAAATAGAGACGCTGACACAGATCCTTGGTGTTCCACAGGAGAGAAGATGAATGAGACTGAGATTGATGCCCTCATGGCCGGACAGGAAGACGAGAACGGCAGTGTACACTACGAGGGTAAGCCATCTGTCTTCCAGGTTTGGTTTTATCGCGACAGGACGCTAATGATCTGAACTTTGTCCTTCAGCTTTCGTCAAGCACATTATGTCTGTGTAAGAGGCCGGCAGCAGGAGTGCTGAAGAAGCTGTAGCTCGCCTACAGACCGCCCGGCAGCGTTCAGGACATCAACACTGTTTCAAAGACCAACCAAGGAAAGACAAGGACTATGTACAAGGGATGTTGAAGCAAACCCATCTTGTTGTTATTTTGTTTTCCTTTCCACTTCGTCCCAAAACCTGCTCTCTCAGGACATCGCCTCTTCGTTGTAGACCCCTTCACTCGGCCTCTGCTCTCCCCCCCCGGGGCGCGTCGCCTCTCGCCACATGGGGTGAGGAACGGGGGAGAAGGGGTGACCGCTCACCAAGTGAGGGCACATCCCTCCCTTCCCACCGCCACCTCATTCAGTCCCATCATCACTGGCCCAGCAATGCCAAAGGTGCTGGAGAAACGGTGAGGTCAGACCGCCAGAAGTTCCCGCCTCCCTGAAAAGTTGTATTTATTTTCACTCTGAGCCACTTCAGAATAAAACTTTCCACCATACATCCCACCTGGGCTGATCCTTGATCTTTCATTGCTCTCATTCACAGCAAGAGGTTTCTCTAAACCACTGCATATCAGTTGATTTCAAGTCAAATCTCAGGTATAATTTTACTTAATCTTGTGAAATATTACATATTAGGACCGCTACATGATTTAACCCTATATTATAAATAAGAAATGTCAAAAATTCAGTAGCAACCCAAGGTTATTTTGGTTCCTTCTATATACACTCCGAAGAGCCATTTCAGTTCAGTTCAATAAAACTTGTTTAGAGCCACAAATAATACATAACTCATCATTTTTGACGAATATTTATAGTTCAAAATTTATCTTTGCAAGAACCACCTTTTTATTTTTAGGTTTTGGAAGAAGGGAGGAGAAGCTTTCAAAAAAAGTTTGCAAAATTAGGATGGAAAAAGTGTTTTTAAACAGCACAAAGTCTCCAATGTAATGCTCAGAAAATAGATCTAAAACATCACTGATACTCTGTCTCACTCTTTTGTGGAAATGAAATAAAAAAAAACAACAACAAAAAAAAAACGGCTAAACCCTGCATTAGTTTCACTCCATCAATATTTATATCAAATTTTGATCATTGCACATCTTTATGATTCTCAACCAAAGATTAATCATGTCATGCTCCAATGATGATGATGTCATGACTCTTAGTTGCCTTAGAATATCATTGAAAAGTTCATTTAATTCATTAATAGGTGAAACATATTGTATAGCTCAAACAAAGACAGATGTTTGGAAAACCATTATTTCTCTTAATTAAGGTGATCTTCTGCTGACAGACAATAAAAACACAAATCTATCATATTATCAGAGACTAAGAAGTCTCTGATTGACTAATTGCTCTAATCAAAGACTGAAACTCAGGACCACAAAACAACCAAAGAGCCTCACACATCCTCCAAAGTCCTGAGGTAAAGCTGCGGTTTCGAAGTCTATTATGTCACCAGTTTCATTTACTTCCTCATTTGACTCTCTCTTCCTAACCCTGATCCGAACCCGAAACCTTTCGTTTTCTTTTGTTGTCGTCTGCTGGTGTTTAAAGCACAGCTTGTGGCCACTGGCTCCAAATAAAGGTCATGTAAAGTTCTTAATGTTCTGAATAAATGCAGATGCATAGTTCCTGTCGAGAGTAAAGCGAGTTGTTGTTCAGAGGGAGGAAGTGGAGAGGAGCCGCGACTCTTCCCGCCGCCTCTCCTCCTCCGGGCGGCCTGAGACGGAGCGGAGACCCGCTGGAGATCGCCTCGCCTTCACATTCGCTGCAGAACGCGGATCGGCCTCAAGGGACGGGTGTTCTCCCCTGACCGTCCCAACACACGCAACTGGAGATCTGATGAGTTGATGGGAGTTCAGCGCCATGGATCACTGCAAGGAGGAAAAACCAGAGAGGAGCAGGTTATTCAAAAAGCTAAAAATGTGAGCTCACCTTCTCCAAGATCACAAGAATTTCAGCATAGTAACAGACTGTCTGCTTCAAGGATTCTTTGTGTGTCATCTACTGTCTTCACAGACATGGAAGCGAAGTGAAAACAAAGTTCCTAGATGTTGAGAGAGATTGCTCAGAGACACGCCTCACTCATGGAGAAAGGTGAGCTGTTTCTACATGTTGTGGCGTAAAATGCAACTGAGTCACTTTTAAAATGTTTATCTTTATGTAGCAGTCAGTGTAGGTTTTGTCAAATATATATATATATATTAAAAAAACAAATACTCTACTTCAATGGCCTTACTGGAAAAGAAATGCCCATTCCATTATATGTGCTTAATATAGGTTGTTACCCATAGTACCCAGCAGGGGGCGCTGTAGTTTGGTTCACGTTGAGTTTGCGCCTTTCACGTTGAGTTAGTTCCTTTATTTCAAGCGAAAAATAAGAGAAAGTATTGCTGGCTCCTGTCAGTCAACACTTTGGGCTGAAGTATCCCACGGACAAGAGGAAGTGGAGGATATTCTTCGTCTTTATGACTCGGGACTGTCGCGCTCATTTTTCGGAACCGGCTAACGGCTAAAGGTAGCCGGACGTTACCGCCATAAACTTTGCAGCCCTTGGACAGCGGAGCGAGGTACATGTTTGCGAAGTTAGCGTTACCACGCGTGAGTACATTGGCACTGAAGCGAATGTATTTTCTTTTCTTGTGGTTTTCACCGTGTATTTGGTGTATTTGGAACCAACAAACTTGGTTTCGAAACGAAGTTGCGCAGTGAAGTTAGTTTCAGGTTGGTTATTGGGTATTCGCGGCTATTGACGGCTAATGACGGCCAGGTTCACTTAGGGACCTTCAACAATTTTCCGAACCAGACACTCCTGTCAAACAAATGCTAATTGTCTTGTGATCATCTGACACAAAAAAGTGTCGATTCGTGCTATTACTTGAGACACGCTGTCCTCTGTTAACATGTTAATTCATATTCAGTATTTTAAACAATGTTAATATTCAATATAATTGGTTTTGAGTCAATAGGTCCAACATGTTATATGACCTAGAAGCTAAACTACAAAAATTTTTGACAAAAAAAAAAAAAAAAAAAAAAGCTAAAAAATAAAATATGACCTAAAATGAAGTAAAAATAAGTGTGAATCATTGGACCAACATTTATTTTCAAGATCACATCAATGTCGGTTACATACACTGACATCGGCAAAGTATTCTCTATGCAGATGACACCACTTTTTTTCTATTCTGCTGGAAATTTGACACATTTGTTGGATGCAGTTAAAAAGGATTTGAGTATCATAAAAACCTGGTTGAATGTAAACAAATTATCAGTGAATGTTGATATTTAGCAATAGACTCCTCCGAATGTGTTGATTGATGATGATGGGGTTGTGATTAAAAACAAACTAGCTGATGATTTGTGATGACCAGATGAAGGCTGAGACACATTAGTCTACAAATGAAGTTGGAGCAGATTTTTTTTTTTTTAATCCTCTCCACTGGAATCGGTGCAAGAAATGGTTTGGCTTTCTACCGTAATTCTCGACTACCAGGACGTTCTCAAAACGCAACAAGAGATCTATGTTTCTCATTTTAGCTTCCCTTGATGATCTGACCTTCCTCCTCCTTGCAGGGCGGAACCTGCTGGAGTCCAGAAGTTGAGAGAGAAACTGAGGAAGTGTAAGTCTTTAAAACAGCTCACACTCGACCATTACACATTCAGGAGTCATGATCTAATTCGGAAGGCACAATGCCTTCCACACTTACTGGGACCCCTAGTAAGGCTGGACCACTAGCGCTCCACAAAATGCAGATTAGATTGTCGGCCCCTGCTGGCCAGGAGGAGTAAATACTGCAACCTGCTGGACTTTTTGAGCATCTTTCTGCATGGAGCTAAATTGTGTTTTTTGTTTTTTTTTCCTTCAGATTCCTGCAGTCTCACCTTTGACTCAAACACGGTTCACAGAAACCTGAAGCTGTCTGATGGCGGCAGGAAGGTGACCCGTGTGAGCACGGCTCGGTCATACCCGGATCACCCAGACAGGTTCGACGGCCTGTGGCCTCAACTGCTGTGCCGTGATGGTCTGACTGGTCGCTGCTACTGGGAGGTGGAGTGGAGCGGAGTGGTTTACATTTCAGTGAGCTACAGAGGGATCAGCAGGAGAGGATACACAGACTGTGTGTTTGGCTGGAATGACCAGTCCTGGAGTCTGAAATGCAGCGATCTTGATGATGGCTACTCTGTCTGGCACAATAACAAAGGAAAACTCGCCGCCTCCTCTCACGTTGACCCCTTCACCTCCAAATCTGACGGAGTAGTGTATATGGACTTTCCACCAGGACCGTGGTTGACGTGGTGTTATCGCCCCTCTGACTCTGCCTCTTCGGACTCCGCCTCTTCTGACTCCGCCTCTTCTGAGCAGAGTAGCAGAGTGGCATGCAGCAGAGTAGCAGTGTATGTGGACTGTCCAGCTGGCATCCTGTCCTTCTACAGAGTCTCCTCTGGCTCCCTGGTTCACCTCCACACTTTCAAAACCACATTCTCTGAACCCGTCTATCCTGGATTTGGGTTCTGGTTTCCTGGATCCTCGGTGTCTTTCTGTCAAGTTGAGTGCACCATTTCCTCCTGTTGGAAAACACATTCTAGTGACAAAACTGGTTTACATTATTTCTTAGGTTGTACTTTTAAACGATTTATTTTTACATGTCAATTTTCAATTGCTAAGCTCTCCAATTTGATTGTCTCAGGATTTAAAGCCCGAACTTTTGGATGTGCAGAGAGAATCTCCATGCGCATCATCCCAACCCGTTTGGTTTGATGACTCAAAGTTGGTCGAGGTGAGTGCTGCCGTTTAAAAGCGTCTGGGAAAAAAAACAAACAGCAACTATCAATCTGAGACAGGAATAACTGCACATTTTAATGAATTCATATCGATTTCAGTGGCACCAATGGATTGGAAAATTCAAAGTACAAAATGGGCATTAAAATGATCTAAAGGTTTATAGACCATTGTGCTCACACTGCTACTTCACTTCCAGAGATGTGAAACTGAGGATAAACGTCTTAATGGTAAATGTCCTGCACTTGTATATTGCTTCATCCAGTCCAGAGGACTCCAAAGCTTCTCACTTAATTCAGTTAGTCCCAGTGAAGAGCGAATGCCACAGCTTCCCTCTGACCACCACCAGTCAAACACACACACAAACACGCACACACACACACACGTAGGACAAACATTTGGCTCTCATTTTGTGTTTCGTAACTTTGTGTTTCAAGAGAAAATTGTTGCTGTCGTTCGTAAATTTCAGGCTCCGTCAAGCTTCAGCCCCGAAGTGGAAACTCACAATTTGCAGGTTTCATACAGGTAAACAACATTTTCACTGAAAGTAATTCTGAATGTATTTGATATTAACATATAATTCAGTGGTTATAGATTATTGGGTCAAGCCCAGCTATGGTCCACTGTTGGAGTCTCTTTGTGCGTCACAGGTTCCAGTGTCCAGGTGCGGGTGTGTTCCAGTGCGCTTTGACCGCCCTGGTGTTTGTCGTGACCCAGCCGGCCAAACTGTGTTACAGAATCATCCAATGGGACGAGAGCATCCTTCAGCCAGCCGGGAAGACCCCTGCTGGGCCCCTGTTCAGCATCAGCTGTTCTCCTGCAGCAGTGTGTGGGCTCCACCTCCCACACTGTCAAACTGCAGACAGTAAGTTACTGGAAAGTGAAAAGGAAAGCATAAAGAACGTGTCTGACTCAGAGTTCTATTGATTTGACATTGTAAACCCGTGAAGCTGCTGCTGGAAGCAGAAATCAGTGTGTCGGTGTGTTTGTCCTCAGCGTTGCCCGGTGAAGGCCTGCTGTCTGTGGTTCACGTTTCCTCCGATTGCGGACTGAGCTTCCTGACGCCGCTGAAGATCACCGACACCCACGTCGTCGTGAGGGTCTCTGACCTGTCAGCGTTCGGTCTGGTCTGGGACTTCTTAAAGAGGTTCATGGAGAGAAAGGATCCGGTACCGAGCCAAGTCCTGCTGTACCTCGGACCCGTGAACTCAAGGGCTCAGAACCAGAAGCTCTACGTGTTTCTGCTGCCCAGGAACATCCCAACGTACGAGGTATGGATAATAACGATAAGCTACGTTAGCGATAATTCTTCAGATGATTACTCCTATGGGTTTTTTTTTTTTTTTTTTTTTGTTGTTGTTGTTTTCTGGAAACATTTTCTTTCCAGGTCACCAAAGACCAGAGGGACTGTAGGTTCGTCCGCTCCACGTCCAACTGCAAACTCATCAAAGACCAGAGATACGTCCTCACGTGTCCAAGAGCTTCACAGCACTATAAAATACAACCTAAGGTGAAACTTAGTAGCTCCACTCACCTTCATAGACTTGCTCTTTCATTAAATGCTTCATTTTGTTTGTTGTGTTTTCGTCGGGGACAAACTAAAGTATGTCGAATCCAAAATTCTAAGATCTCGTGATGAAAATGTCGGGATTCATTCGAGCCTGATGGAGGTGAAACACGACCGACCTTTCTGACTCTCTTCTGGTTTTAGAGAGCCGAGTTCGACCTGAACTTTGGAAATCAGTACCACCCAACATTTGAGATCCGTCTTCCCATCCACACAGAGGAAGTGGTGATCACGATCAAAGATGAAGCAGACACGGTGGTCTGGGAGTACGACGCCGATCTGACCGGTAAAGAGAGAGTAGTGGTCGGCAAACGCACACTGAACTCTCAGCTGAAGGAAATATGAACTATCTGTATTCTTTGAGTTGTTTTATCAGATTGTTGGACTAATGTTTCTGTCCTGCGCTTTCTGTCCAGATCATTCACAAGATGACGTCCCATCAAGTGTCACAGTCCAGTCAGAGGTCAGGTTCTTTCTTGTTCTTCTCGGGTCATAATTATTTGAGATTTCCAAACAAGGAGAGAAGCATAAAACCAAGATTTCATAAGTAAACAAAAAACCGGTTGGCCAATTTTTCGGAGGCTAAAGGTGGAAGCAGACCAAAACAGACCAGGGAGAATCTGAAGACAAAATATATAAATATAGGATTTTAGTAACCACCCTTTCATTTAAGTGTTCCAAATGACAGACGTAGGACAAATTCTCCAATAGATTTGTCTGTTACTGTTGGTGGAAATTCACTGTTTTAATCCCAAACAGAGTCCAAACCTCCATGTTGACCTGCTGAACATCCTGGACGAGCTGAATGAGGAAGAGTTCAGCAGGTTTAAGTGGTTCCTGAGGAACGAAGCGCAAAGCAGTCGCGTGAGAGTGAGAGAGTCTGCAGCGAGACAGGAAGTGGTGGACCGGCTGCTGCATCAATGCAGCCAGGAAGAAGTTCTTCAAGCTGTGAAGAGGACGTTGAGGGAAACGGGCAGGAACGATCTGATGGAGCAATTATAAAAACTAGAAAATATTCCATGTTTTTTGCTGGAAAATTTTCTGAGGTTAATCTCAAGATTTCTGCAAATTTTCGACTTTTGGAGCTCAGGGATTTCCACGTTTTATCTTTGACCAATGGCAAAGATGCATCTTCTAGCCTAGGAAATGACTTCACACAAATTTCATTTCATTTAGCTTTTATATCAATAAATTATATATATATATATATTTTTGTGTACTTTGTCATGAAGTAGAAAATCTTTTTTTGAGTTCTCAGAATCAGTTTAGATTGCATTTTCAGCTAATTCTTAAACACCAGCAGCACCTTTTGTTTCCAACAGCTGCCCCCTTGTGGCCATAAGATGAAGTAAATGCAGTTTGTACAGTAAAAAAAAAAACTGTCTTGAATCACCATCACACATAAAACCATGTATACATGTATATTTTTAGATTTGTATTTTAATTACTTGAAAATCAGATCCAAAATAGGGATGTTTGTTTAGTTTTTACCATTAGATTGAGTGGATTGACTGGATTCGACTCAAACTCAAAGAAGGATAAGAAAGAATACAGAAAGACGAGAGGTCTCACTCTGTTCCTCTTTTAAATATTCGTGAACTTAATTTTAATTTAATTTTACTTACGTGTGTCGACGTAAGTAAAATTAAATAAAAATAATAGTCTCCGTCGCATTTATTGCATTTACCGACGGATCTGCACTCATCCGTCGGTAAATGCAGATCACTCGCATTTACCGAGTGATGCTACTTCACGTGAGCGAGACGATCTCTGCCCGTGTTCGTGTTCCTCGAAGATGTTTCTGAGCTCGGTTCTCCACAGTCGGGCGTTTCTGGATTTAGAAACGTCTCTGGACGGGGAGGACAGCTGTTGTCCGCAGCTGCCGCCAGGTGAAACACGTCACGTCCTTTCTCATTCACTGCCAGACAAACCTGGAGCTAATTACCTGTTGAGAAGGGGGAAGAAAATCACTTTTACGCTAAAATATCTCGTGCGTTGTACCGCAGTCACACTTTACGTCACGCTGTGACAAAAGTGAGGGGTCGTGAACAGGTCGCAGTTACCTTCGACACTCGTCGTTCATAGTTAGCTGTGACGTCGCTAGATATTAGCGCCTTAAAACTTTTTTCTCCAACGATGTAAATGCAAAATTCTGTGTATTTTATTAAACGGTTTAACACAGCGAGGTGGAAAGAAAATATGGCGAATTTTTCTGCTTCGAAATGAAGCTTTTTGATGCTTAAGCAAAAGTTGTAGTGTCCCGTTTTAAAATGCAACTTAAAAAGAAAAATTACCTCAATTCCCAAGAAGCAGAAAATGGAGTTTTTATCCATAACATAATAGGAGGCCACTTCCTCTTCAGTTTCCCCTTTGTATCCTCCATCTCAGTATTGCCTCAGTCTGTACTTTCTGTTGCCATGACAACAGGTATGGAGTACCAGTCCTGCAATAAGGAATTATTCCCACTTGTGCTGAAATCTACCTTGACAGAGCGAGTAACCAAACCTCCTTATTTCTTTTTGATTTTTTTCTTTTTCAGCACAAGTTCACTTTCAGTTTCCGTCTTCTGTCGAAGCAGAACGATTTCATCAGCTGAGCCTTGGATCTGAGGGGTAATGTACATAGTTTGTGATGATTTTCTGCTGTTTTAACCAGGTTTTTGTCACAGAAGTTTAGATGCGACACAGAGAGGACGAGGTTTCTGGGTCACTTAAGCTATTTTAGCTGTTAGCTTAGTCAGACAACTCATGCTCCTCACACTTGAGTGGAAACAGCTTGATGGTGTATTTCTGTTAAAGTCACCCTAACCTTAACCCTAACCCTGTATCAAGTGATGCCTACCAAGGCACTTTTCTGGCATATTTTGACATCACTGTCCTAAAAGCTATTTTTCTTGTATGTGAGTTTAAGACACGCAACAGCCACCAAGTCATCAGTCTGATGCTTTAACCACTTCATGGAAATGTTGTTGCGTCATTATGCGTCTGCAGCCTCGTGTCTACGCCGTGGGTTTTTTTTTTCCCCCCCCAGATGAAGGCAGAAGGTGTGTGAACTGAGCAGCATGGATCAGTGTGAGGACAGAGATCCTCCCTCTAAAACCAATCTGAGTGGAGAACATGAAAACCAAAGGTGAGATCACCGTCTCTACCTGTTCAGGACTTTTCTCCGTCTCAAAGCGGCCACAGCACTCAACCGTCTTGGTGTACAGGAAAGTACGAGAAACGCTGTCTAAATCGGACGCTGAACCCAGCTGTGTGTCCCTCCGAAGTGATGCTTCCAAGGGCCTGGAAATCACTTTCAGATCTGATCCCTCATCAGCTGCAAAGAGGTAACCTGCATCCAAATGCTCTTAATAACGCAGAACGTGAACGAGACGGCGTGCGATATTTTTGTTTCAACTTAAACCTGAGATGTGAGATCAGCATCTCCACCTGTCCGGGACTTTTCTCCACCTTAAAGCAGGCAGATCACTCAACCATCTTCATGTACAGGAAACTACTGGAAGAAGCAGAACCTGGTCCTGAGGCTAAATCCAGCTGCGGGTCCCTCCAAAGTGACGCGTCCAAGGACCTTGAAATCACTTTCAGTTCATCTGCGAAGAGGTAACCTGCATCTAGATGCATCACTAGTTTGCCTTCAAGCAGTTGCAGTTTCAATGGAGCCGTGATGGTGTGTAGATGTTGTTGGCAGGGACTCCTGTCAATATAGCAACCAGTGGGAGCTGTGTGGGTTGTAATCACCGGAAGTCGTGTCATATTAGTGGGAGGTTCGTCAGGAAAAACTTCCTCGGGTTTGTTTGAAGTGAACTTTAGTTCTCTTTACGCAGCCCAAACATACAGGACAATTAAAAGCGCCATCACAAAACACAAGAAGATTCATTGTTCGTTCAACACAAATTCCCTTTTTTTTTTTTTCTAACAGTCTGTAGTCGATGAAGTATCACTGAACTGTTACTGCTCCTCCACAGTGTGGACCAGCAGAGCTCAGTGGTTCCCAGTGATCCGTCTGCCCAGGAGCATCAGACACAGCTGGACTCCATATTTATGGTCTGCACATGAACAACTACTACTTTTCCACTGGTTTTGTCCACAGTCTTCCACATCCACCACTGTCAATCTGTCCAACATGAACATGACGCTTGACTCCATGATTTGTGATTGGTATTTCCTCAACCTACATAAAAGGTTGAGGATGTCAGTCTGATAGGTCCCCATTATTTCGCCTATTATTTTTGTTCCAGCTGCTGGAGAGCCACATTGTCACTTTTGCGAAGAATGAGCTGAAGAGGATGCACCAGGTCCTGAGTCCACATAAGCCGCCTTCGTCGCAGACAGAAAAAGAGGCTGTCGTGGAAGATGCGTTCGACAAGGAGTTGAGAAACAGCAAAGAGGCGTTTGAGAAGATCACGCTGAGCTTCCTGAGGAGGATGAAGCAGGAGGAGCTGGCGGACCGTCTCCAGAGCAGTAAGAGGATTGCTTTGCAAATTCCACCTGACCAGTAAACTTTGTGAACTCTTGACGTCTTCAGTTGCAGAAAGTTTGTTGTTAGAAATCTTTAGGACAGTTGAAATTGTGGGATGTGGTGTGTGCTTTAGGAACACCTGCAGGAGCTGGTTCGAAGCTGAAGTCTCGCCTGAAGAAGAAGTTCCAGTGTGTGTTTGAGGGGATCGCTAAAGCAGGAAGTCCAACCCTTCTGAACCAGATCTACACAGAGCTCTACATCACGGAAGGAGGGACTGGAGAGGTCAATGATGAACATGAGGTCAGACAGATTGAAGCGGCATCCAGGACACCACACAGACCAGAAACGACAATCAGACAAGAAGACATCTTTAAAGTCCCACCTGGAAGAGAGGGACCAGTCAGAACAGTGATGACAAAGGGCGTGGCTGGCATCGGGAAAACGGTCCTAACACAGAAGTTCACTCTGGACTGGGCTGAAGGCAAAGCCCACCAGAACATCCAGTTCATATTTCCATTCACCTTCAGAGAGCTGAATGTTCTGAAAGAGAAAAAGTTCAGCTTGGTGGAACTGATTCATCACTTCTTTACTGAAACCAAAGAAATCTGCAGCTTTGAACACTTCCAGGTTCTGTTCATCTTTGATGGTCTGGATGAGAGTCGACTTCCTCTGGACTTCCGCGACGAAGACATCCTGACCGATGCCGCAGAGTCCACCTCAGTGGATGTTCTGCTGACAAACCTCATCAGGGGGAACCTGCTTCCGTCTGCTCTCCTCTGGATAACCACACGACCTGCAGCAGCCAATCAGATCCCCGCTCAGTGTGTTGACATGGTGACTGAGATCAGAGGGTTCACTGACCCACAGAAGGAGGAGTACTTCAGGAAGAGGTTCGGCGACGATGAGCAGGCCAAGAGGATTTTCTCCCACATGAAGACGTCACGGAGCCTCCACATCATGTGCCACATCCCCGTCTTCTGCTGGATCACTGCGACGGTTCTGGAGGATGTGATGGCGACCAGAGAGAGAGGAGAGCTGCCCAGCACCCTGACTGAGATGTACATCCACTTCCTGGTGGTTCAGACCAAAGTGAAGAAGGTCAAGTACGATGGAGGAGCTGGATCAGATCCGCACTGGAGTCCGGAGAGCAAGAAGATGATCGAGTCGCTGGGAAAACTGGCGTTCGATCAGCTGCAGAAAGGAAACCTGATCTTCTATGAATCAGACCTGACAGAGTGCGGCATCGATATCAGAGCAGCCTCAGTGTACTCGGGAGTGTTCACGCAGATCTTTAGAGAGGAGAGAGGGCTCTACCAGGAGAAGGTGTTCTGCTTCGTCCATCTGAGTGTTCAGGAGTTTCTCGCTGCTCTTCATGTCCATCTGAGCTTCATCAACTCCGGAGTCAACATGATGCAAATAGATCCACCAACCTCAGAAACAAAGGAACCCAAATCATTCCACGAGAGTGCAGTTGACAAGGCCTTAGGTAGTACGAATGGACACCTGGATTTGTTCCTTCGCTTCTTTTTGGGTCTTTCACTGCAAAGTCACCAGAGTCTCCTCCTTGACCTGTTCACGCAGACAAAAAGCAGCGCAGAAACCAGATGTGAAACAGTTCAGTATATTAAGGAGAAGATCAACGAGAATGTGTGCGCAGAGAAAAGCATCAACCTGTTCCACTGTCTGAATGAACTGAATGATCGTTCTCTCGTGGAGGAGATCCAACAGTCTCTGAGTTCAGGGAGTCTCTCCAAGGATGGACTGTCTCCAGCTCAGTGGTCAGCTCTGGCGTACATCCTTCTGTCATCAGGACAAGATCTGGATGAGTTCGACTTGAAGAAGTACTCTGCCTCGGAAGAGGCTTTCCTGAGGCTGCTGCCGGTCATCAAAATCTCGAGCAAAGCTTTGTAAGTCATCAAACTTACCTTAAAACACATTTCGTTAATGTTTTTTTTTTTTACATTAAAAAGAAACATTCACCAGCTTTGTTTTTGTTGCCGCAGACTGAGTGTCTGCAACCTCTCGGTGAGGAGCTGTGAAGCGTTGTCGACGGTCCTCCGCACGGCGTTCTCCTGCCTGAGAGAGTTGGACCTGAGCAACAACGACCTGCAGGACGCAGGAGTAAAACTTACAGCTGCCGGACTGAAGACGCCGACCTGCAAACTCCAGATTTTGAGGTACATTTTCACATTTCAAAACTCCAAAGATCGACCGGTGCAGATTTCCAACAGGTGTTTGCTAATTGCTGCTGGCTAGTCTGAAGGGATCATTTCACTTTAGGTTTCCTATGAGTTGCATAGAGCGCGAAACACAAATATATGGAATGTAAAAACAAGGCCAAACAAGCTTGTTGCTTTCTCAGCAAAAATATTTCTAATATTTCTATTGACTGGAAATTTGAGGGTTACTCATGACAGGTAGAATACAAAACTTCATCATAGTTATCATGTGGTATACTCTGAAGGTTATCTGGCTGCCTGGTCACAGAGGAAGGCTGTTTGGTTCTGGGAGAAGCCCTGACCTTTAACCCCTCCCACTTGAGAGAGCTGGACCTGAGCTACAATCATCCAGGAAACAAGGGAGTTGAGGTTCTCTCTGCTCACCTGGAGGATCCTGGTTGCACACTAGAAAATCTCAGGTGCAGAAAGTTTTTTTTTATTTTTTATTATTATTTAGTTCTTTTTTATCTGTTTGTCTAAAACAGTTTACAGCAAAGTAAGTACCAACAACCTCACCGAAGTCCTTGGACTCTTGGAGTGTTGAAGTGTTTAATTACCTGTTAGTTTGAACTGTTTTTAGACCCTATTTCTATTTATTTCAGGGTGGAGCCCGCCGGAGTCCAGTGGTTGACCCCGGGTCTGAGGAAGTGTAAGTCCCTCCCCTTTTTTTATTTTTTTTTCCTATCTAATTCATGATTACAAACCTGCTCAGATTTAGAAATCAGGGGGGAAAAAAAACCAAACAAAAAAAACATCCATGAGTGAAAAATCCTGAACAGCGTCTGGATTGTTTGCCGTCTCCATCAGACTCCTGTCAGCTCTCCATCGACACAAACACAGTGAGCAGGAAGATGAGAATCTCCGGCGACGGACGCACAGTGACGCATGTGGCGGAAGACGAGCTGTACCCGGACCACCCGGACAGATTCGAAGTTCCGCCTCAGTTTTTGTGCCGCGGTGGCCTGTCTGGTCGTGGCTACTGGGAGGTGGAGTGGGGAGGCCAGGCTCTTGTCGCGGTCAGCTACAAAAAGATTGAAAGGAAAGGGAAGACTCACGACTGTCTGTTTGCCTGGAATGACCATTCCTGGAGTCTGAGGTGTTCTGAGAATGGTGCATTTTCTGTCCTTCACAATAAAGCTGAAACAACAGTTTCAGCGTCATCGTCCTCCGTCTCTAACAGAGTAGCGGTGTATGTGGACTGCCCTGCTGGTACTCTGTCCTTCTTCAGAGTCTCCCATGGCTCCCTGGTTCACCTCCACACCTTCAGCACCACATTCACTGAACCTCTCTGTCCTGGTTTTGGCTTTGGGTTGTTGTACACTTCAGGTTCCTGGGTTTCCCTTCGTCCGACGGAATAGACCGCTAACCCAGCAGGCTCAACTAACGCACTCATTCGGTGGTTGCCTAGCAATAACCTGTTGAATGACTTGCGCAACAGCAGTTTCATGTTTCTCCTCAGAACGGCTTTAAACTGGAGTGAAAGCTGCGGATGAAACTGGAAATATCAGGCCACCGGTTTTGCAGAATTTCAAAGAAAAAAAAAAACGCATCAATAGTGTTTGTCGCCGGATATAAAGTGTTTACATTGTGATGGGTTTTTTTTTAGCCAAATCATTCAGATCTACTGCACTTGGTAGCACTGCTGGTTCTCTGCATTCAAATCCCCAAAGGGAAGCAAAAAACACCGATTTTTCTTTTTGAGTCAATATTTTGGTTCCTTGTCTAAAAAAAAATATGAAGTTTTCTGATATCTAGCTGTTACATGTTCTTGTTTTTTTTTTTTTTTCTTTACACCCTCTGGTTGAAGTTTTTGGCCAATTCTCGACAGAAAATTCCCATAATATTTTCTGTTTTCAGACTATTTGTTCTGGTATAAACCAATAGATAAACCAGCTTGCTTTGACTAGGACAGTTATGATAAACCATAGATCGGATCTTGCTAGCAAAAACAAGAACACAAAATAACAATCTGACGTTTACACTGTCATGCTTAAATACAAAGTTCACCTGAATTAAAATTTTTTTTTACCAGTACCGTTTCCTGTGTGTTGGTGAAAACATATACATATTTAACGATATTTTAAATATGCTGTACTTTTCTGAAAAACATTTTTAGTGTTATCAAATGCATACATGTATTAAAATACAAAAATAAATAAATACTCCTAATACTCTTTAAAAATCTATTTTGGTGCAGTTTCCAGAAGTATCTTTTCTAAAGTGTATTTTAAATTCGATTTAAATTTATTATTAAATTCATGCTTTGGATAAACCGTCTGTAAAAATATTTTAAATGTACATTTAAAAAATATAAACACTAAACTATTTATTTTTTGTTGATACTTAAAATAATGTTGCATATAACATAAATCCATATAATTTATTTTGATGTTTTTCAGTCATTTTGTTGTAGATATCCAGAAATGTATTTGGTTTTTACCACTAGATGGCAGCACCCAGTAAGAACCCGCCTGTTTCTTTTCCGAAAAGAAGAGTCAGGAGTGCAGAGGCACAAGAGGTCTCACTCTGATGCTTTTATGTGGACAAACGTGAGATCACGTGAAATGTTCGTTTACTTTATTTAATTTCATAGTGAACTGCAAACATGTGTGCTAGTTTAAGTAAAACAGTAATTTAAAATAAATAAATAAATAAAATCTCTGTGGCATTCATTGCAAAAAAGCGACCGAGTGATCGGTCTTCACAAGAGATAGACAATCTCTGCTCGTCTCCGTATTTTGTGTTCGTGTTGCTCGAAGATGTTTGTGAGGAAGGTTTTCCAGTCGGGCGTTTTTGGATTTAGAAATGTCTCTGGACGGGGAGGACAGGTGTTGTCCGCAGCCGCTGCCAGGTGAACCCACGTCACTTCCTCTGTCACTCGCTACCAAAACAAAGTGTCTGCTCTGAGGAGAAAAATCACAGTTTTTCACGCGAAAATAACATATAAAATAAATATGCCTTGTGTTTTGCTGCAGTCACACTTTACGTCAGTGTGACTGCAGTAAAGTGTGAAATGTTCTATTTAATTCAGAGTTGGGCTGTAAATAGGTGGCAATAACCTTTGACACACTTCCTGCAGAGTTCACTGTGACGTCAGTTGACGTCATCAGTGCCTTAAAACTTTATTTCTAACGATACAAATGCAAAATTCAGTGTTAAAGAAGCTTTACACAAAGAGGTGGAAGAGAAAATATGGAGATTTTATTTTTCTGCTTCAAAGTGAAACTTTTTGACCTTTAAGCAAAAGTAGTGGCAGCATCATGCTGTGGGGAAACTTTCTCTTCCGGCGCGCTCCGGTATGTGTGTCTGAACAGGAAGCAGCACTCTCGGGCCGAGCAGCAGGGGTCGGCGGCGTCCTCCGTCCGACCGGAGACGTCCACCGCCAAATCCCTGATGGACATCGGCACCCGGCGCATCTTCAGCGAGGACCACGACATCTTCCGGCAAAGCGTCCGCCGCTTCTTCCAAGAGGAAGTGGTGCCGCACCACAAGGAGTAGGTGGCTGCAGGAGCCCGACGTCAGGAGAGAGGTTTTCCTCCCCGTTGACTCCCTTGTTTGCGCTCCCAGGTGGGAAAAGGCAGGCGAGGTGAGCAGGGAGCTGTGGTTGAAGGCCGGAGAGCAAGGCCTGCTGGGAGTGATGATCCCGGAGGAGCACGGCGGCATCGGCGGGGACACGTTTTCTGCCGCCATCACCTGGGAGGAGCAGTGAGTCCACACTTCCTGCTCTGAATGAATTGCAATTGGAGTTTTGAAAATGCGGGCATTTTTCCTGACCATGTTTCCTCAGAATGTACTGTAACTGCACCGGGCCGGGTTTCGCTCTGCACTCGGACATCGTCATGCCGTACATTGTGAACTACGGCAGCAAGGAGCAGATCGAGCGCTTCATTCCCTCAATGACTGCTGGCAAACACATCGGCGCCATCGCCATGACGGAGCCGGGCGCAGGCAGGTGAGGACCCAATCCCACTTCCTTTTTTTATGTCACAGATTGGCCAGTGAGACAAGGTGTTAACCCCTTGGTTTCCCGCGGCAGCGACCTCCAGGGAGTACGGACGTACGCCAAGAAGGACGGCAGCGACTGGATCCTCAACGGGAACAAGGTAAAGCCGCTGCTGTTCCTCTGGACGGCGCCATCGGCTTCATTCGCCTCCTTCCTCTCAGGTGTTCATCACCAACGGCTGGATGGCGGACGTTGTGGTTGTCGTCACAGTTACCAACCGTGAGGCAAAAACGGCGGCCCACGGCATCAGCCTGTTCCTGGTGGAGAACGGCATGAAGGGCTTCCAGAAGGGCCGGAAGCTGGAGAAGATCGGCCTGAAGGCGCAGGTAGCGCAGCTTTTACTTCATGTTTGAGAACGTCTCAACGTCAGGACGCTGAATTGGTCTGAATCTGTTTGAAAGGACACAGCGGAGCTGTTCTTTGAGGATGTGCGTCTCCCAGCCAGTGCTCTGCTGGGAGAACTCAACAAGGGTTTCTACTACCTGATGAATGAACTGCCACAGGTCTGAACATAGACAAACACACACACACACGTCCTCCTGAACCCTGACCCTCAGTGATCGCTTTTGCTGCCAGGAGCGTCTGTTGATCGCTGACATGGCCATATCCAGCTGTGAGTTTATGTTCGAGGAGACCAGGAACTACGTTCTGCAGAGGAAGGCCTTTGGGAAGACTGTTGCTCACCTCCAGGTCTGTTTAATTCCCCTAACACACTCGAGCAGGGGTCGGGGCTTGGCAACCAAAGAGAATAGCAATATTTTGGGGGCTTGTCCGGGATTTTCTTCTGCTTTTTCAAGGCAAATTTTGAGCAGGACCAGACTGCTCAGCTATAAGAGGTTGTGTTGCCCCTCCAGTTAAACCCTGAACCAGTCTTTCGTGGACATGTAAGATAATCATTGGCTGCCCTGGTGAAGATTCCTAAAATTCTTTGAATTAAATAGTCTTTATTGCATAATTCTAGTATATTCAGACACAATGCCATACTGCCTAGCAAAGTTCCCTGGAACCTTGAAGGAAAACTAGGCCCACAGCATCACAGATCTTCCACCGTACTTAACAGTGAGAATGAGGTGATTCATCTAAAGCACATAGCTCCACTTAAAGTGGATCAAACTGTATGCTTACAGAAGAGGCCTTCAGTTTGGTTGAAGATGTTATCCGCCTGTTATCATGCAGATGTTATCCGCCTTCTTCCAAAGGTGCTTTATTTGCTTCAAATTCTTTAGTTCTCACTAAAAACTAGTCCTCTGACATGTTCAGACCGTGCAGCACAAGCTGGCAGAGCTAAAATCGGAGATCTGCGTCGGTCGTGTTTTCATGGACAACTGCCTGCAGCTCCTATCAGAGCGCCGCCTGGACCCCGCCACCGCCTCCATGGCCAAGTTCTGGTGAGAATCCCGTGCTAGCAGACGGTCAGCGGCCGGCGAGCAGCCGCTGACCGACAGCTGACCGCCTGCCTGTCACCTGTAGGGCGTCAGAGCTCCAGAACAAGGTGGCCACCCAGTGCCTGCAGCTCCACGGAGGCTGGGGCTACATGTGGGAGTACCCCATCGCAAAGTAGGTGGAGTAGCTTCGGAGTG
This sequence comes from Poeciliopsis turrubarensis, assembly GCA_010277015.1. NCBI lineage: Eukaryota > Metazoa > Chordata > Actinopteri > Cyprinodontiformes > Poeciliidae > Poeciliopsis > Poeciliopsis turrubarensis. The sequence continues at coordinate 762,980 of VMRN01000082.1, read as the reverse complement.
GTGGGGGCCTGAGTAATATCTGCTTCAGCCTGACTCTGTGTGTGTGTGTGTGTGTGTGTGTGTGTGTGTGTGTGTGTGTGTGTGTGTGTGTGTGTGTGTGTGTGTGTGTGTGTGTGTGTGTTTCAGGGCTTTTGTGGACTCCAGGGTTCAACCCATCTACGGAGGAACCAATGAGATCATGAAGGAGCTGATCGCACGCGGCATCATGAACCAGAAGTGAAACTGAAGGAACGTTTGATGCTCCCTCTGCACCAAGAAAATTAGGGATATAGTTGAAAGAATGGTACTGTAGTTGGACTATATCACATCTGACTGAAGTAATTTAAATAATTTCGAATAAAAGTCTGATTATTTTAGGTAAATACGCTAACAGGCGAGACTTCTGTTAACTGATCTGTTATTTGCTTTGTGTCTCAGGTTTGTGCCAATCTGAAATAAAAATGTCTGCATTCTCGATTATATGTTCCCAACTTGTTAGCAGGTTTGTTTGTTGTTTTTTTTTTGCAAATTGGAAGAACTTGGGTTTAAATTGCTTTTTGAAGTTGCAGTGTCTGCTCTCCGCCAGTAGGTGGCGGCAGTCCAGCGTGCTGACCGTCAGCAGCGAGAGAAATGGCTTTTCATTTGATTCCATGGTGCTCGGATAAAGAAAACTGTTGCCTCTCTGGTGAATTACAATAATAAAAAAAATAACTTTATGCCTCATAAATCAACAAATGAATTCAGTTTAAAATTCTCCTGGACTGGAGTGGGGTTTTTTTTTATATACCTGCACGGTTTTTATGTTGGTTTTCTTTTATTTAAATTATTTTTCTTTGTGTGAATCTATTCACTGTTATTGCCTGACACTTTTGCTGCTGGTGCACAGAGATTCCACCATTGTGGGACACAAATAAAGGATGTTTTTTTTGTGATTGAAAACACCATGTTTTGTCATTTCTTTGTTGCAGGTTTTCTTGAATTTTGCATTTTGACTCATCCTGCTGCAGACCGAGAACATCCCCCGCCACGCCTCACCTGCAGGACACTGTAGCTCCTCTGTTCTCCTTCCCCTCCCCTTCTCCCTCCCTCTCCTTCTCCCTCCATCTCCTCCCTCCTCCCTCTTCTCTCCATCTCTCCTCAGCAACAGCCACGCCCAGCGTCCGGCTCTGCAGAGCAGGGGCTCCTTTTACTGAAGCGGCCACAGTCTCCATTGCATTGCTGCATGCATCTGTTGCACGTCTGCCAAGTGATGCTGCAGCGGCTTTGAATCGGGATTCCCTCTGCTCCCCCCGCGCGCCTATTGGAGGCTTTACGGTAGCGGAATTTGCAAGAGGGCTGGCCCTGCGGGCCCCTCGGCGCTCCTCACGGATATCGGCGTCAGAGCCGCTCAGCAGCTTAAACCCTGCAGGTAAGACACGAGCCGCGTTGTTTCTGGTTTTTAATCGGAACGTTTCACGAGCCTGAGGATGTCGGGGGGCGGGGGGGGTTTGGTCTGGGCGACGGGGAAAGTTTGTGCGTGGAGCTGCGTTTTGCGTCCATGTGCAATCATCTGCCTCGCTGGACCTGTTGTCCGAGCCGCAAACCCGGCGGCACGCGACGTTCGCTGCAGCAAATCAGTCCTGCTTTCTGCTCTGACCCCTTTCTGGTGCAGAATGAAGGCTCTTCATATCACCATGGTGATGCAGTGTGGTGGTGGTGGTGGTATCATGCTGTGTTTTCAGCTGGTTCTATATTGAGTTTGGTGCTGAATGCAATTTTTCTTTTTTACTTTTATCCATGAAAATGTATATAAAAAAAGTTTGAAAACCATTTAGGATTTTTAAAAATATTTATTTTTTTTTTGGAATGCAGTTGGAGTCAAGCTAGCATTAGCATTACACAGCCGCTAGCTGCTGCAGACAATTTGTAAAAAATAAAATAAAAAATAGGTTAAAAGTAGCTTTGACACTTGCTGGACGAAGAAGAAGAAAAAAATCTCTGCTTCCCATCACTGTTTGCGTACTGGCTAGCGTTAGCTCAACTAGCACAGCTGGCTGTGGGAGGAAGTTAGAAAAATTGCTGTTTCATTGATTGTGAAGACTTCAATTTTGTGGCATGTTTTCTGAGATTACACATAAAAACAAAAATAACACTGGTGAAACTGAATCTGCTCCTTTTGTTCATGTGAAGCTAATTTTAACAGGCTAGCACAGCTAGGTGGTTGCTCAAACTCCCAAAGAAGAAATAAGATTATTTTATTTGTGGTCTTGTCTCTGGAATATAACAAAATTGAGTGGCACCCTTAGTGACAAATAATAAAAGTCTAAATCGGTTGCAGATATTAAATCTGCAACGGATTGATAGCGTTGCTCTCTAAGCTAGCACTAGCACTGGAGCCGGGAATGAACTCCATACTCTTGACTACTTTCCCCATTTGGTTTCTCAACCAAATGGAAGCTGACTAAGGTCATCAGCTCAGCAGGGTAGCTGTGTATCAAGTTTTAGCCACGGCCCTCCTCCCATCGCGCCAGATTGGGCTGAGTCTAATCGCTAGTGGGAGTAATTGAAATGACCCTAATCAGCCCCAGCAGGTCGAGTCCACCTCCTTCCTCCAGGGGGTTTCTGTGAGCGAATCTGAGGCTCCCGGAGTTCGCTGGTGGCTGGGTTTTGGTGCCGAAGTGTTGGGTCGCGTGTCGGTTTCTTTCTGAGGCTCTTCGGGCCTCGGGTGCCTAATGGGAGGTGGCAGAACTGTGCTTCGGGAGGTGATTAAGTCCTGACTGAGAGAGCGGCGTAATCCAATGTTGGGAGACGTCAGAGGAGCCAAAAGGCGCCCTGACCTGGATAAACCCTCCACCTCCTTCACCTGCTTAACGGGGACCTAATGTTCACGTTTTGCTCATTTTTATATTTCCGTTTGGGTCTCTACTGCTTCTAAAAAAAAGAAAAAAAAAAAGAACATCCAGTTGAGTTTTAGGTTTTGGCAGTACCTTCATGTTTTTTGGTGTCTGGAAAAAGGAGCCATTTCCAAAACCTCCGGAATGTAATGTCGCACATCAGCAGGCGCTGATTTGTGATTCTGCCCGTTGCCTAGCAACTCCAGTGAAGCCCAGAGTTAGGGCTTCAATGGACTTTGATCAGCTGGTTTTCTCGCTGTACAACGGCTGCTGGAAAAGACAAGTGTTTTGCTGTTGACTTCCCATCCAGAAACATTCTTGCTGGTTGTGCAGCAGGCTCCACTTTTGCTCTTCAAAAGATGTTTGGACGTAGACTGAAAATCTCACTATCTAAGAAAATTTTCCTAACATATTTAGGGATTCATAAAAGGTCATGTTTAAGATCCAAAGTTTGACCCGGATCTCTAAACATGACCACAAACGCATGAATATTGGTGATAAAACTAGCTGATGCGGTTAGCATCCCAAGGTGAGCGAAACCCTGAATGTGTCGTGTCCTTATGTGGCGCGAGGCTCCACCCTGTGACCTGCTGGCTTCCAGCACGGCCTCTCTAATCAGTCATCCACACTCTGCCTGCACCATGGCTGACTGGCGGCCACTTTCCCCAAACCAGCCCTGACAGCCGGCGTCACATTTCATTCCTCACGGATGATGACGCCGTCCAAGAGAAAGCACTCTCTTTCTCAATATTCTCCCAGGCTTTCCCGATCTCGTTGGGAGTTTTTTTTTTTTTTTTTTTTTTTAACCAGTTTTTGAAGCCTTGTTAGGTAATCGGCGAGCTCCTGCAGCTGCTGGTACACGAGAGACGCTGCAGAACAGAGAACACGTCTCCCGAGAGCGGAAGGCCCGGCCCGGCCCGGCCTGGCCGGACTCCAGGAAGCTCCAAACGGCGGCCGCCGCGCTTCCTCAAAAACGCGCGCTTTCTCGTTTCGGAGAAAAGCCCTCCGTGTTCACGCCGGGCTATAACAGGAAGTTTATGTGTCTCCGTCGCTGTGAGGTAATTGCGTATCATTCGGTTTGTACGCACTCTGTGGTTTCACAGCCCTAATTGAAGCAGAGAGCTGCCAGCGACCGGCTGCTGACATCTGATGGTTAATGTGCTGCTGGCGCCTGCAGCTGTGCATACACTTTGTCGCTTCCCGACCGCAAACTTCACTGCACTTCCAGATCAGAAGAACGTTTTCTGAATGTTTTGCGAATACAAAGACAAAAAAAAAAAACAAAACAACCCCTTCAGTCCGATGCTCCGAAGTAAAAATTCGTCTCGGCCATTTTAGTCCACTTGTGTGAAGCATGGTGGTGGTAGCGTCATGCTATGGGAGGGATTGTCCTCACGTCGCCGCTAAATGCAGGGGAAAATCCGTGGAAGAAAACCTGTTGGAGGACGAAAAAAGATCCAACTTTATTTAAGAATTAAACCTTTTCCTTCCACTTTGGAGTTATGTGGGACTTTGTGTTCTTTAAACTCATAAAACCCCAATAAAAAAAACCCGTTGAATGTATGCGGTTAAATCCTGACATGACGTGGAAAAGTTTCCGACGATGTACTTCGTGTACAAGTCAGGTTTGAAGGGAGAGTTTATGGCTGAATTTCCAGTTTTTTGGACCGTAACCAATGAAAAAAAAGTGAAGCTAACCTGGCTCTGTTTCAGCATAAAACCAAAACTGTGGATGTGCCGCAATAATAATAATATTCTGTTTAGTTTTAAAATAACCTAAACTGATGTGTTGTACGAGCCATTGTTGCTTTCTTGTGCTACCCCCCCCCCCCTCCCGCCCACCACCCTATAACCCCATTCTTCATCTTGTTTCCATGTCTTTTCCGTGTTTTTCCATGTAGCCTGCGGTTTTGAAGATTCCTCCTGGGAGTCATAACTTTCCTCCCCTCAACATGTCCATCAAACCCCAGGCTATTTCAGGCCTCCTGTGACCGGCAGAGAGTGGGAAGAAACCGCGAACGAGCCGGGGCCGCTTCCCTGCGTGGGCCGCGGACGCGGCGTTAGCCTAGCGCTCGCTTATCGGCTGAGCGACGCAGGGTTATGGTTTCCAGATGTGAAAGCCCAACAGCTGGGTTGTTTTCCTTCTCGTCCGTTTGACAAACGGTGGGTTGGCAGCTTCTTTGCGACCGAGGCCGGCTTTTAAATATAAAGGGTGAAAAAATGTAGGATTTACCTAAAAACCACCTTCTGACCACAGATAGACCTTCTGATGCTTGTCTACATATTTGTTAATCGTGTACTTTGTGGCTCCGACAGGTTCATATTTTTTGTAATTTCTTGCAGTGTTTTCTGTTTGATCAGCTCTAACAGCAGGTCTAACGTCTCCGTCTTCATTTTGTCCCCGTTTACGTGTTCTGGTCGGACGCCGTTCGCGTTGCGTTTTCAGGCGCTCCACTTGTGAAGTATGCGATGGACTAATTGAAAGAGGAGACTGCTGGCCTTGTCCTCCTCTGCTCCGATTTAACAAGCCTCCTCCAGCCCGGATGGACGGGCCGTAATGAGTTGTTTGGAAGCACCGACGGTGCCCACGGCTTTATTGGGGCCATCGAGGGGGCCCCCCCCTCACCATGGGAACCTCTGCCATGGAAACCAAACCCCTGAAAGGAATGACCCCTTCCAGTACCACTGTGTGGATCTCTGTGTTGCTAGAGACAAGCGTTCTTTTCTTTACAGTTTGACCTGGGAATACGCTGAACAGAGCAAAACCTTTGACCTCTCGCAATATCAAATTCCTCTGATTGGTGCTCCTACACTCGGGGAGGGAGGGAGGAAGAAGTAAACTTTCATTTTAAAGAAGTTTTTACGCCTTTAACACTGCCGTGGCCCCAACCCTCCTGAAAGTTTCCGCATGACTCGATGTTTTGCTAGTTTTTGCATGTGCACGCATGCGTTTTGATGCGATCACAGTCGGTCATTTTCCCGTGTCGGGCAGGAAAACCGTCGAGACGTCTTCACGGCTGGCTGAGCTTGAGGCGCGGGGGCACTGAAAAGACGCAGATTCGCCTCGGTGCCGACGCCCGCACCGCGTTGCAAGTCCAAACGTTCAAAGCCGAGATCGAGTTCGCCCTGATGTTATCTCGGCGTGTCCTGTCTGCTGCAGCTCTTCACCTGATTAGCATCTCAGGCTTGTTTACCGTCCGGACTGAAGCAGGGTGGAATCACCGGAGTCGGGTTCAGTCCTCGGCTTCCTCTGGTTTCCAGTTATTGGTTTGAACCTTGAGCTCACCTACACCCGCCGCAGGGAAGCTGTGAGGAGCCGAGGGCCGCCCGGGGATCTGCGGGGCCCCATTCAGATGCTAATCTTACGCCATCTGCTTCTTTAGCTCACGGGGCGGTTGATGTTCTTAGCACTTCCCTCTGAACATGGATCATTAATGAAAGGATCCACAGAGCGTTCCTCTTCCATCCAACCCAGAAGGCCCTCAGTAACAGGCCCGTTGTCCTGCGTGACCCCTCCATCACCAGTCAAAGGGCCCTCCACCAGAGGACTAAATCACTGCCAGGGCGGTTTGTCGGAGGGTTGCTCCAAACTGCCGACCGATCAAATGAAGCGGATGTGATTTACGCAAAACGTCTGACTTGTCTCGGAGTCTGGCTCCCACTTCAAGTGGGAGTGGGAACTCTTCTCAGGGTTGTTTTCCGCCTGGCTGCACCTCAGCGGGTGTCTGTGTGGTTTTGCAGCTCCAGGATGACATAACAGAGCAACTTCTGGCAACAGCTGGAAGAGCCCGGTTTGGTGTTTGGGTTATGACCACCTGGATGAAGCCAAACTGTGGTTTTCATCGGTCAAAGGAGACGACTACAGGGCCACTGTGGTTTTTATTCGCTAATTTTAGACAGGAATGAACCTAATGGCACTTTGCAATTTTGTTCCCAAGCTTGTGTTGACATTTTTGTTTGGGTTTTATTCATTTAGGGAACATCAGTGACTTCGGTAGTCCATGTAATTTTCTTATCCAGGTGCTGGCACGTCTCATCAGGAGTCGGAGCTGTTTTTGATTCTTCAAAACGGATCCATTTTGTTTTGCTTCTGCTTGCCTGTTTGCATCGTCCGCACAAGCAGAAGGATAGAAATCTGGATTTAGCGACGACGGACAATATTTTATTTACCTTCACCAAACCGGCAACATTGCGTCTCTGCTTCAGCGGAACAACCCGGCTTGACTTAATGCCGCTATCGTGCGTCCAAAGACAAAACAATACACAAGCACTTAAAGTGACGTTCAACTCCTATGACGTGTTTATGTGCACTAATTAGGCCTACAGATGGAAAGATCTGAAGATTGGGGGTGAAGAGCATTTATAATTAGGAAAGACAGAGAGACCGCGTGAAAAATGTTTATTTATTCATAGCCAGATGTTTTCTTTCTCTGATTGTTCACTAAAACCAGTTTAGGCATAAATAAAGAGAAAGTGTAAATAACTGTGACTCATGTAAGGTTTCTCGGCTTTGATGACGACGTGTCCCTCCGCTGCGTCAGACCAGAGCCGATATAAACAGGAAAGTCGGTCCTCTCTGATTCCCGCCGCTAACTGGTTTCAGCCCTGTGGTTCTCCCGCCAGGAGGATTTTCACCGGGGCTCTCCGGCTATGCTTGGGTGGCATGCCCCCCC
>VMRN01000082.1:658509-755355 GCA_010277015.1 Poeciliopsis turrubarensis | reverse complement strand
ACGTCAGAGTAATGGAAGTTTCTTGCTTAAACGAGATGACTCTGATTAATATGAATTCGTTTTCCCTCGTCTAAAGTGTGTTGCGGATTGACATCAAATGAACTTAAGTGAATTTATAGACATTTTCTGCGTGAGATTTCCTGCACTCGCCCTGGAAAGTTATCAATGTATTTTAGGCGCCAAGGTTGCTGGAGTCACGTTTTGTCCTTTCTTCTACGAAGCCTCGTACAGTGAAGATGCTTATCTCTGAAGACGACATAGCTGTCTGTCTGCAGATTGATAACGGCCACGTGAAAATACTTGAGAGAGTGCAGACGGATGAGGTCAAAAATAGAACCTTGAGAGAGAAAACCCGGGCATCGTTGACGTAGAAGGTATCCAGCGGGCGTGGTCGCGTCGTGGCGTGGGTTATTTTTTAATCTATTTGTTCCTCTTTTGAAGGCAATTTTTGGTTTGTTAAAATAAATGGCAAACGGTGTCATGCATGTGCTGCTTTTTCAGACACGAGCCACTCCTGGTTTGTTGTCGACTAATTACATTTCCGAATCCCAGCCTCCTACGCCACACTCCGTCATCACCGTTTTTGGCCCTTTTTTTGTCTTTACCTTATTGTCATGGAAACAAAGTGCTGTTGTTGCAGTCTGCTCTCCACTATGCGAACTATTGGCAGCATTTTGGAGTCCCCCCCCCCCCACACACACACACACACACACACACATCCATTAAATTTCCATGTTCCCAAAGGAAAGCGGCGAAGCGAGGCGCGCACTTTGAGAAGTTTCGGCTCGGATTGAGCCTCAGACCCGAAAGCTTTCGGGTTCCAGAGGATAATCCTGCCAAATCTTTTTAGTTTCATGTTCTGCAGCGGGACATAAAGGCAGATCTGAGTTTACAGCAGGCCACAGCCATAATCAGACAGACGTGTCCTGAGCTGCAGCTGGCTCCAAGCGTGGAAACGTCAAACTAAGTTACTGGTGAGTGACCTCGCCCTCCAGTCGCTCAAGCACAGGAAGTCATTACAGGCCAACCTGGACTTTTTGCTCAATGAGAGCGTCAATAAATATTGGAGTTTGGTGCAGCTTAGTGACATAAAATCACCCACTTTTAAGCAAGTAGAATCCTGAAGAAGCATATTTGTAAAACGGCGTATTAAAGCGCTTGCTAGTAGAAAAGGGAAAGTAAATTTGTAAAAAAAAAAAAAACCTGAAATTTTGAGGTTAATCTCAGAATTCCCAAAGGAAAACTTGAAAATTTATCAGATTCAAAAATTGAAGATTTTTGATGTTTGACATGGCAAAATTTCCAACTTTTTTTTTTTTTTTTTTTTTTTTTTTGGAAGTTTTTAGATTTAAAAAAAAAAAATTTCTTGCAAATATTTTACTTTGGGAACCCTGACATTTCCTTTTTTTCTAAAAAAAAAAAAAAAATTATTGTAATTGCAGGTTTGTTTTATATCTTCTTTTCTATCCATAATGGCCCAAATATGCCATTGGGTATTTCACATGGGATTGTTTTTCAAGAGTACTATTTGTGTTTGTAGCGCTATAAATGCTGTGCCATCCAGTCAGTCCTGCAGAACTATTCTTCCAAAATCACAATCTCTCTAAGTCCATCCACACTTTGTCCTGTTGTCCGTCCTCTGAGGGATTCAGGATGTGTCCATCCCCCTCCTTCCTCCATCGAGCCGCTCGCGCTGACCACAATATTGCTGTATCACTTACAGTAATAGGCGGCACTCAGAGTACTCCGAGGTGAAAGCCTCGCTGAGAAGCTTCCTGTCCGCACAGGAAATCGGGTCAAACTACGACCTCCTCCGTTTGCTGTTTAAGAGGCCTTCTGCTTGAGATGATTGACTGGTTGTGTTGATCACTTCGCCTGCAGATCTTTGTCAAAGGACGGCAGCGCTGTCTTTTGTCGTAATACGTCGTGTCACAGTTAATCACTTGTCAATATCAGACACTTTTCCTAGTTTTCTGATTGTAGTCTGTTGGTGCTTAATCTTTCAGACGTTTCACCACGAAGCCTAAAATTGGAAAAACAAAGATAAACAATTGCCGTTTTCACGAAGCGTAAATGGCGGATGGTTTCCTTGCCAACAGAAATGTGACCTTTCGAAATAAACTGCTTGATGCAACGTTGTTGCCACCTGAGCCCGGCGTAATCAATGTGATTACGCCGTATGGAACGAAAGTGCAAAATATTTACCAATAATTGCACGTCTGATGACCAATTAGAGTACAAAGTGGTTTTGACGCCATTGGGGAATGAACAAAAAGCTCCGGATGTTTGGCTCGCCGTGTCCTTGAGTTGCATAAATGATCCTCTCAGAGATAAATGGGCGAAAACACACAGGGCATAAAACATGGCTGACAAAACACGAGAGGTTTACAGCGAGGGCGGCGCTTGCTATTTTCCCCTCCATCAAACTGAGCCCAAACATCGACTTGTGCTCCCATCCGTCCCGCCGTGACTCACTGCGGAAGGCCGAGGAGGAAAAGCGCTGACTTGATGGTTCTGGAGGCTTCGCCATGCGTCTCAGAGAGGCATGGCGGCGTTGACGCGTGTCGCGGCGTTGACCCGCCGTGCCAGGATGTGGGCTTTTCCTGCGACGCGTTTCGTCAAAGCCGGCGTCGTCGGGTTTCCATCCTCGCCTTCCCTCGCTGCAGCTGGTCTCTGCGATGGATTCCAGAAACTCCCGCTCTTTCCTCCCTCTGAACGCCGTCGTTTGATTCATTCAAAAAAGATTTCCAGCTGATATTCAGCTCAGTTTGATTCCATTAATCTTGGAAGTCCGTCTGGTCCTCTGAAGCCGATTTAAGATCTGACGGCTGCTGCCCGGATCTTAGTGCTTCCTGTGAAGGTGCTAATGTAAAACAGATGGCATGTGGAAGCGTAGTTCAGATTAGCCAATAATGGGAAGGGATTTAGAATCAGCGACATCGTAAGTGCAAATGAACTTTCCTCACCTTTTAGTATGTTTCCTTTCTTTTTCTTAATTGCTTTGCCCTAAAAATTAGACTCGATTTATAGGCGCTGTAAACTGCTTTGCCAAAGTTTACTCTCAAAAGAGTTTCACATTTATGGGTAGCGTCCTCTAACGAGAGATTTGGGCCTCCTCTCCAAACTTCGCCCAGTCTGGAATTTTCTCTGGCATTTTGTGCGAGAGAGTTTGAAAATCAAAACATGTGGCCCAACCAGGAGTACTTTTAATTTTCTGATTTTTAACCACAGCAAATGCTTTGGAAACTACTGATTTCGAAGAAAAAGCAAGGCTTTATTAACTCATAATTGCCACTTCTGAACTTTCACAAAGATTCAGATTTTTAGATTTTTTTTTAATAAACAAAGAAACCTCTGGGTAATAGCATCAATCTGATATTTTAGGTTTGCTTGGAATGTCTCCATGTCTCGTACAGTAGCCTGTGTTTCAGTTCAGAGCTGGTTGTGGGGATGACTTCAAAGCACCGGGCTACACCCTGTGGTTAGCGTGAAGTCAGAAAACACCGCCCGGCAGACTGCTAATATACACACAACACTCTGTAAATCTGAGACTGGCACACGCCCTCCCACGTGCGCACTCCTATCGCAGTTCATCGCACAAGACACGTTTTCCTTGGACTCGCTGCATCCGTCCGTCATACTGAGCCTCTTCACTTCCTCCCTATTTTTTTATCCCCCCCCCCGACCCCCTCAAAACTATTTTAAACAGGCCTCCCAGGCATATTTCACATACGAGGAATTTCCTGTGTCCTGCTTCCATCGGAGAGGAGCGGCGGTCCAAACGCAGCAGGCCGTCTTCAGCCCGGAAGTGTTGGGGGGGACAGACGTGCGTACGTTCGAACACCCAGTGAGGACGTGAGGAAAAATGACTTCCAGTCCTTGCCATTGACTATTTTGTCCATTTCGACATTTCAGGCAATTTGTCACGATCTTGATTTTCGCCAGCTGCTCTTTCTCTTTCGACTAATGGACCGCCTGTTATTTGCTCTCAAGCTAAAAAAGCTCTGCTTTCATGAGCCACTTAGTCTTTTACTCGTTTATTTTTTTTTTCAACCCTCGTGGGAGCTTTTCACAAACCGTGTTGCCGTCGTCCCCCTTGAGCAATAATGAATAGCGCGGCTGTCGCTGTGCCTTTCGGAGATAATTGCGACAACGTAATGAAATCAACTGTTTCTTTTCCATAACTGTTGAGACCAAGAGTGATAAGCTTGTCTGTAATTTTACAGTCAAGGCAAATAATAAAAAAAATTAAATGCCATGATAAAAAAAATCTTATTTTTACACCCTATTTTTGAGCGACGTGTGCGTACGTTATGACATGATTTCTGAGGATGAATAATAGTTTTCGAAACAAGCATATGAACTGTCTCTGTTTATTCATTCAGTTTAAATGAATGAAGAGTAAGGGGTACCAAGGACACACACCTGAGGAACTCCACAAGTCGACTAAGTTATTGATAGTTTTGTCCAAGATGTCTCGGGGGAGGGGAGGGAAATATTTATATTGGAAGATCTATTTAAACTTCACCAAAGCCGCTGGAGATATTTGGTTCCTCTCGCTGTGACTAGGAGTTTTGAACATTTTTTGTGATGAAGGTGTTTTTCCATCCATTTCTGAGCACAACAACGAGCAATAGATTTTGTGCTGCTGTCCTGTTTAAATGCATTGATCCAGTCCCCCATCCTGCCTGCCAGTACTGGAGATTACAAGCTTCCAGTCTGGGTGACGGCATTAGTACAGGGCCAACTTTAAGCCTCGCAGTCAAACACGCTGTAGTGAGGCTAACGTCTGCTGTCAGGGAACCCAACATGACTTTAAAGTTTGTCTCAATTCCGTCTAATTCAAACATAAAGCAGGTTTAAACCTCATTGAACCAGCTTTCTAAGCTCGTTAAATGAAATACTGTTGTACCAGAGGACATTGTCTTTAGTCATGATTGTACCCAATCATCCACTTTTATAAGTTGAAGTCGATAAAACGTGGCTGTAACCTGGTGTTTAGACCGTGGAACCCGTTGTGTTTTGCGCCTCTGTCTGGACACTTAAGGAGTTTTGGTGTTTTCAGGCTTGGAAAACAAGAAAAAGAGCTCAAGCATGTTTGTTTTTCCATCCGTACGTCATCCATCCAGTGGTTTGTCCGTCTGTCTATCCATCCCCCCAACCAATGGCTTATCTATCCATTCATCCGTCCAGTGGTTCACCCTTCCATCCATCCCTGCGACAAGCAGGTATTTAACCTGTGAACAGGACATTGATGTGGTCGTTACTTTGACTTGAAGGATTCGTTTGAGTCTCTGTGCAACTCTGAAACTCGTCCGGAGCCAACGCCGCATTTTCAGACAGCCTGAGTCACGGTTTGGTGACAGCTGGACAGGCTTTGTTTCGTCTCCGCAGCGGTCCTCCGTCCTGCCTGCACACAGAACGAGGTGCTGCATTAGTCAGCACCTTTTCTGTGCTCCTGTAGAGCAGATGAAGCGCAATGTGTTGCCCTTCACAGAGCGGCGCTTGAATTTCAGCCTCCGCAGCACTCTCCAGTACGACTTCTGGACACTTCTATTGATTGGTTGTTCGGAGAACTGAGCCGGCGGGATCAGACGCAGAAAATGTCCCGATGTGCAGGAAAATGAGCCGGCCCAAATCTGGATGACGGGGTCATCATACGTGGATGTCAGGGGATGATCCAGTCAGCTAATCCAGATCACAGAGGTGTTGGGGTCCAGCCAGGCCCAGACGTTCCTCTCCAACTCATCCCCGGCACATCAGCAGCTGGCCTCGACCTGCGGTTTTCTGCCCTGTTTGTTGACGGTCCTGTTATGTTCCGGCAGATTGGCATTAGCGCCGCTAGCATCTGCTCGGTCGGAGATTAGATGTTAGCTGCCACGTTTGACTTTCCGTCCGGTCTTGATGCCTAACCGGCAGAGACGGGCAGCGGCCCAGAAGACGGCAGGACAGAAACCAGACTTCCTGCTTCTCTCGACGCCTTCACGTTTGGTCTCGTTTTTCACAAAAAGGTGGCATCTGATTCTCACCGTTTTGAACTTGTGCGATCTTCAACCCCAATGCCGACAGCTTGATTATAGTCTCTCGCCAATGGCTGTTTCTGACAAGCTAATAGAGGTCATCAAGCAGCAGGTCGACCATTTTCTCTCTTTCTCCCTCTAATTTCGAGGTGTTTTTGGAAACCTTCGGACCGCCTCCTTTCTGATTCAGTCTTGCGTCAAACTCAGTGGTCTCTTGGTGATGGATGATGAAGTGCAGAGTGCCTCTTCACTTCAATCTTGACCTTATAGGTTTATTTGGTGGAACAGGCTGCCAGTACAGGCAGCTAGTGAATAGAAAAAGCTAAAGCGAAACGTTGTCTGTTTCGATACAGCCGTTCCCAAAGTGTGCGGCGCGCCCCACACTTTGGGAACCACTGGGTTAAAACAACCATTTTTTTTTTGACAATTAAAAGTCCTCCATTCTTTCTTCAAACTTCTGTTGCCTCTGCGTTCATTTCCTCTCGCATCTTTAGCGGCGCAGGTGATGGATGGCTGCAGCACGACCGGGGCTCTATAAATAAAGCCGCCTTCATCTGGTTCGCGGTTGCAGGAATGAGCAGGACTCTGCGGCTTGCGGGTCCCTTTCTGGGTTGGACCGTTTGCTTGTGCCGCTGCGGCCTCTGCAGCCTCTCTCTGCCTTTGTCTCAGCTCTGCTGCAGCGCCCGGCACTGCCTGCAAATGAGCCCCATCGACGGAGCGATTATTCAGCACGGGGCAAGCCCTGCACCCCCCGCCCTTCCCCCCTCCCCCTCCTGCACCTCGCGCCGCGCTCCTGCCGCATTCGCCGTCGTGTTTCGGATGCTTCCCGCATTCGCAATCTTGAGCGCCTTCAGGAGCAGGAATGAGGATAAAATGCTCTTTGTGGAGGTTTCAGATGCAGGAGGTCTTTCATCTGAACCCAGTGCACCCCCCCTCGGCCCCCCCCCCCCCACCCCGGGGGGCTGGGTGCGCCTCGTGTCTCTTTCAAATATGAATTAATGTCTAAAACCTAAAACATGAACATGTTTCTGTTGCTCAGACATGGCTGGAACCCTGCATCCCCAACCCCCATCGGCGTGATGCTGCCTTCAGCCCCAACTGTTGGTGTGTACGCTGGTGGAGGGGATGTGATTGGCTCGCTCCGGTTTTGTGTGTGTGTGTGTATGTGTCGGTGGAGGAAGTGTGTAAGCCGCAGCACTGTGCTCTCGCCGGCTCCGGTAGCCGGCGTAGAAAACATCAGTCATCCCAGCGAGAGCGCCGCTGCCCCGATGACTCTGGCTCCTCTGCCTCCTTCTCATCCGTTTGTTTCTTCGTCTCCTCTCTCCCTGCAGAAGCCGCCGCCCGCCTGCCCACCCGCCAGCCCCTTCAGCCCCTTCAGCCCCTCGCTCCCCACGCCAAAAACTGGAGCCGCCTCGCCAGGTAAGCTGCTGAAAGCAACTGCATTCAAATCATCGAGAATATGCATGCAAGCCCCCTCTGCCCCCCTACACTTTTTGTCCCTCAGGGCTTTCTTTTCTTCCCACCTTTCATTTCAAATCAATATTCCTTCTTTGTCCTCTTTCTTTTGTTTGCAGAAAATCACATTTCTCCGGATATTTGCAGCTATTGAAAACAATTGAGTTGATATGATAAGCCCATGGTTGGTTCTGGATTTTTTTTGGGGGGGTGGGGTTTGTATTTTTTTGCTGACCTTTAGTGTTTGAGACGCTCTCTGTCTAGACAACACAGATTTTTCAGCCACTCGCGTGCCGCCAGAGCATATCTCTGGACATCTCAACGCCATCGGCTGCTTTATTCGTGAGACGTCTTGGCTTGCGGTGCCATGTGCCGGTAGCCGGTAGCTTGTCGCTGGTTCGTCAACCAAGCCGGGCGACGCACCGTGGGGCACGTCAGACTGTCTGCTCTCGTTGGCAGATATGGCTGTCAAAAGTTCTCCATCGGCTCGGTCGGGGTGCGCCGTGGAGCAGGTGGTGGTATGCCGAATCACACCAACCTTCTTCTTCTCTGGATATCCCCAAGACTGTGTACCGTATTTGTACCGTAGTTTATGTCTTTGTTCTGCTGTTTTTAGCCATTTTAATGAAGGGTGTTTTTTCTTCCCTATTTGTTGATTCGAGCTGTCAGTCAACTGTAGATATATTATATATATTTGACCCTGTTTGAATTTCTACAAGACATCAAAAAAACCAAACCACAATTTATAGGAGTCATGATGTCAGTTGGTGAAATAAATAGCTAACAATTTTAGCTTGGGTATTTGCTAACATAATCAGTCACACAATGACTTGATGAGTTATAGCAGTTAGCAAAGCTGTTGCTAACATAACCAGCAGCAGATATCGGCGCACGTAGCCTGTTAGCAAAAGCCTATCCGCTGCTTCGGACAACTTTTCTAAAGGTAAATGACAAAAAAAAAAAAAAAAAGAAAAGGGCTTTAACTGTGAAGCACGGTGGTGGAACTGTTATGGCTGGTGATTGTTTGGGCCTTTCCAATGTAAAAGCCTCTTATTTTGCCCCTAGTGATCATGTGAGACAGTGATTATTATTCGGTTGACGATGGTTGGGTATCAGAACACGGAGGGTTGCGTAACGACAAAGATCCAGATCGGAGTTGTGCTGAAGTGTGGTGGGAGGATTTTAACTGGTGGACCATGATGCACATCGCCCACATCGAACTATTAAAAGGATATCAGCTTGTTCGTCACATTAGCAGCATTCATTTATATCGTTGTGAGGCCATTTTATCTGTTTGGATCACATCTGTGACTGGGCGTCCATTGGGCCCACGCCCCCGCCGTCCCCCCTTCTCTGTCCGTCTCTGTTTCCGTCCGCCTGACGGTTGCTAGGCAGCTCCCAGGCGAGCCGTCTCCTCTCCGGAGGCCGACTCAGGATGACATGCAGGACGGGGGGGCAGCGTGTCCTTCCTCTGCCCTCGGTTTTGGGGACGGAACCAGAGGCCTGTCCCCCACTTCACCCGGCGCGGTCAGCTCAGGCTGTTGGGAGTCTGCAGCCGAGGGAGTCGGCTGCGCCTCTCCCGTCAGTCAGCGAGGTCTTTCAGATCTGAACATGGAGGTGGTGGGAAGTTGCAAAGTGTGCAACCAGCTACGACTGACGCCTGAAAGTGTTACACATGCTGGAGGTGGTGAACGTGTGGGAAGGTGGCAGCGCAGGAAAGCAGGAAATCACAACCACACAGGCTTCTTTTACCTCACCACCCATCACCAATAAAATACTTCGATAATGTGATGTAAAATGTTATTAGCGGAGCTAAGGTCATGTCAGCTCTTATGTACGGTGGAGCAAGCGTCATGGTGAGGGGATGTTTTTGTCTATTCTTGACAAAACACGTCAGAGAAACGTTTCGTTTTAGAGCTGAAAAGCTTCGTATGGAAGTTGCTCGTTAGCGGCCCGGTGCTGTTTGGAGGTCATTTCATGCCCAACCTGTCAGGATTAGCTGAACTACAGCTTCCTGCTCACATTCCTGACCTCCAGAGGAGTTCATAGGAGTGAAATGTCTGCCTCCAGGCTGCGTTTGTCCCCGCCCGGTGGCAGCGTGTTGATTGACGGATGGAGAACGCTTTTCTGTCTGAGCCGTTCCGCTGCCCGTTTCCACGGTTTTTTTTTTTTTCTTTTTTGGGGGGCTTGGAGGGGGAAATGCAGCTGTTGCCTTCGGGGCTCAACAGCCAGCACCCGCTGACGCTCGGTTTTAATCTGAATTGCGGGAGTTTCTGATTGGCCGTGGAATATTAAAGGCCACGTATATGTGGAATGATTTCCTGACTGGGTGGTTCAGGACTTCAGAACCAGATTTCTCACGGTTTGCTGCCCTAAACAGGATATTACTGCAGCTCCTGACCCGAGGTTATGTCTGACTGTGGGATTCAACGTTCCTCCACACGCACCTAAAGGAAGGGGAAAAAATCAGGTTTCCACAACATTTAGCTCCACACTGTCCTTCTTGTTTTCATTTAATTAGATGGTTCCTGTGTGTGATGGAAGTAGAAAAGTAAATCATCCTGGAAAAAGCTTTGTAAAATCCTCCAAATTCATTGCATATGCCTAAATACCTTCATGTCCAGCTTTTTTTTTTGGCTAAATTATTATTAGTTTTTTGTTGTTTTTTTTTCTGTCCTGAATCGGACAAATTTAGTTTTAATTTCTCTTGGTCTGCAGCAGCTGCTCGCGCTTGAATGACATCGCCATGGAGACCATCCCAGCTCAACACACTCCGGTTGAACAATATCTCACAATGTTCAACGAAGTAGCTGATGAGATTATCAGCACGGGTTTCCTCTAAAAGCTTCAATTAATGAGTTTGGAGATAAGATGGGACGTTGCTTAGATACTCTGTGACGACAGGCTTCCATTTCTGGCGCTTTGACAACAGAAAACGCAAAGAATAAAACGCCCCAAACGTTTTCTTACCTCCTCAAACTTTGAGGCTTTTTCTATGGAGTAAGTTATTTTTTTGTGAAACACGTAAACGCTGCACGAGGCATCGCCACCTAAACACCGAGCATATTTTCAGTAGAGGAAGGTTTTTATGCGTTTTTTTTTTTTTTTTTTTTACGTCGTTTAAATTGCGGCAAAAGTGAGTCTCCCTGCCACACTTTTGGTTTTCCAGCAAACGGAGCGCAGTCGAACGAGAGAACGGCCGTTTACTGTCGCTGTAAACAAATTCTCTGCTTTGGCGCTTCTATTCCTGTCGTTTCCTGATATTTTAGGGGCAGGACGGAACCACAAATCTCTCGGCGTTTTTCCCGCTCTTCTTTATATAGTAGGCTTGCTGTTCTGGCTCGCCCGCCATTGGAAGAGAAATGACTTCCTGCCGCACTCTTTTCTTCTCAATACAGTTGCTTTCCTTTTATTTATCACATCGAGCAGCGTCCCTTTTGAGAATAGTCTGTCTCTGTCTTTTTGGACGCATGAAAGAAAATTCCCTAAAAATTTTCCAAGAAGCAAAAATAAATCTCTGAGCTTTGGTTATTCCTTTAAGTTGTCAATCTCAATTCATAACAATCTCATTTCACATGTTTAGTTTATTGAAAACAAATCATTTTGATAGTTTTTTTTTGTTTGTTTTTTTTTTTAATGTAGGAAATGGTGGGAAAATATCTCATGCGTCTTTCGTGCAGCAAACATATTAGATTTGTGTCTCCTGCCAATAGTGAAATCCATTCAGAGTCGATGCTTAACTACGGCCACATATGGTTTAGATCAGAGGTGCCCAAACTTTTTGAGACCAAGATCTGCTTTTTCCTCTCACCAGCTGGCTGAGATCTGCCACGTGACACGAAGACATAACAACTGTAAATGAAACGCTATTGACTTATTTCATTAGACGTGCGCTACCGTACAACACGTTTTGTCCCAAAAACATTTTTTCATCCATAGTGCTGTTTATAGGAAAGACGGTTAGGTAATTTTTTTTTTTCTTACTTACAGGAATATTTCAAGGTGCGATTTGCAATACCATTGGTCATTGAATTGTGAAATTGCTCGGAATTTATCGTACGATTTCATTTGACCTCTTTGAGCTACTCATTAATTAACTGATTGGTCTACTTTTAGGGGTAAAAAGTAAGCTTATAGTCCAGGATTTTCTGTATATTAAATACTAAGTATCACCAGAAAAGGAGCTATAAATTAGATATCGTTTCCTTTTTTACATTTGGCTCCAACCACATAATCATCTGCTAATAGTAGAATAGAAACATTTGACTATTCCTTGCCTCTTTTCGAGTAGTTTTCGTTCTTTTCTCATAAATCCGGCTCGTTTTTGTACCTGAACCCCGCTTGATGATCCTTTCACACTCTGTAACGCCAACAGGATGCTCGCCATTCCACCTCCTTATAGCTCCGGAGCTATGCACGGCTGTCTTTGAATCTTGGCCCAAGATTTAACTCCTTCATTCTTTGGATTAGCCCCTGAGGGCCAATCCAAGACTTTTAACAAATCCTAAAAACAGCTCACTGGAGCCACTGGTCTACTTGGCACTGGAAGGATGCTTGTAATCACTTGTTGGGGCAAAATTACCATCCCGGCAGTTGCCTTGGAGACTCTCCGCCAAACCTCTGCCTCTCCTTTTACTAGTATGTTGTGTTGCTGAAGTTTATCTTGATGCACTGATGAGGATTTCCAGCTTCTCTGCTTACTATTAACGCGACTCAGTCAGGTAGATTATGACCTGAAACGTCACGGTGGTACTTATGGCATTCATTTCAAAGTAAATGACCATAATAAACAAAAGAATTAAATGGAACAAACTTTCTTATTACGTTGTTTTGGTTGCGGCTTTGTTATGATGAGTAATAAATGTTGCTCACAGGCAGAACTGAGCCTAATGCACGGCTCTGCAACACATGATGAAAGCTGAATGTGCGGTAGAGACTTTAATGTAATTTAAGGCTCACCAGATGGGATTTGGTTGTTTGGGCTTAAAGTTGTGGATAAATTAAATAGCCCTAGGCTTGCTTCTTCAAATATCGAACTATTATTTGATGATTCTGATGTTTATTTCGCTTCATGTCTCATTTTTATCTCAGATCTGAGCCGACAGTTCAACGCCGTACCTTCCTGGTTCAACAGGCAGAGAAGCTCAGCTTTCAGCTCAGGTCAGTTCGCACCACACGCCAAGTGGATTCAGTCATAAATGGCGGCATAAATGTGGAAAATGGAAAATAATATAAAATTCCGGCTTCCATTTAGTTATGAAAGCAGAAATAAAATCTTGACCAAGAAAATTGTTGCCTCTGGACAGCAGAGGTGTTGCTTCTGCTGTTCATTTAAATTGTTAAAGGACAAAAAAAAAATGCAAAGCTAAACGTTACGTGGCTAAGCATTACAAAGGTAAAAGTTACCTTGCTGAACATGGAGCTAAACGTCACACAGCTAAACATCACGTTGCTGACTGCTTCATTGTTAATGTTCAGCAACGTTTAGCTCCATAACGTAGCTAAGCATTCCGGAGATAAACGTCACGTGGCCAAGTGTGACGTTGCTAAACATTATGTAGGTAAGCGTTGGTGTTCAGGCGTGGCCCACTGCCGGCTGCTTCATTCAGCTCGACTCCCTCTGACATTTCACTCTCACTTTTCCCATGACTCACGGGAGCCACGGGGGGGTCGGCTGAAAGTGGCTGCATTCGGCCAGATAATTGGCCTGGCTCTCCATATGTGTATAATAGCAGGGGGTTGTGCTCGGTTTGGGCTGATGTCATTTTGACCCGCTAAAAGCAGTGATTAAGTTAAACTCTGGCGTTCCAGTTTCACCCCAGCTGGGTTTTGAAACGTTAAGTTATATGAGAGGATGTTTCCTCACCAGCCTGTCTGTGCGGATCAGCTGGAGAAAGGAGAAAGTTTGAGACACGATGACGATTTCTGTCATTTTCTGTTTTTTCTTTTTTTACCTAAAAAGTATCTCTTTTGGTTAAAAAAAAATAAATAAAAAAAAAATAACGAAAGAACGGCAATACGCCTTTTGTTGCCACACCATTATGTTTTTAAGAAGTCACAAACAGCTAGAGAACCGTATTTCTATAACTTACTGTAAAAAGTGAAAGTTTAAATCAAATGGATTCACCACTTAACCAAAATAGACTGAAACTTAAGTAAATACAAGTTAAATGTACACAGATGTTTAGGTGACGTAAAATATTTTTCTGTTTCTTACTAAAGCGAGTACATCAAAATTGGGTTCGTTCCATTTCTGACGACATTATCGCTTGTGGATTTTCGACATTTGATCTTGAGTGATAATTTGTGGGCTGTATGTCGGCTTCATTTCGATGTTACGCAAGCGGTCATCGGTGACACCAGTGCATCGACTGGTTTAAATGGCTCCCTGTGTGTCAGAGCAGTGGGGAAGGAACCCCGAGGCAGCACCGCGCCCAACTCGATCCGCTGACCTATTTCTGGATGGTCAGAGTCCCTCCATTCGCGGCCGCCGCCGTCCTCTCCCGACCACTGACCTCCGTGACTCCACGTTGCGGTATCTGTGGGAACGATGACATCGCTGGTGTCCTCTGAAACGCTTGCTATGAGGGAAAATACATAAGCCAAGATGAAAATATCTAACGGCGCTCGAGGAAAAATACGAGATTATCTATAAAAAATTTAACTGATAATTCACAATAACTGTGTTTCCATAATTTTTTTTTTTCGTTGTCGTCGTTGCAAATTTTGAAGTATCCCAGCTGAACAGGTTGATGGAAATGCCAAAATTTTTAATAATTTCAGCAATTTTGATTAGAAAAAAAGGTTTTCACGCGCTCTTGATGTGTTTTCTTTTGCTTTTCCAAAAAAAAAAGCTAATTTGCTAAAGGACAAATGGAAACACATTTATCAAATAAGTGCTAACAGTAGATGGATAAATACTTTATTGATCCCCAAGGGATGGAAATATGTTTGTACCGGCATACAGCAACTAGAAAACACCTGAAGAATTTAAAACGAGTCGATTGGGTTTTATGTGAAAGACAAATACAAAGCGGAAGTATAATTGTGGAAGGAAAATATTATTTCTGTAATTTGACAGTAATTGATATTAGTTACATTAGATGTAATGTTCATTTCTTTAGCCTTCAGTTAACATTTAGCGTTTCCATGCTCTTCCTGTTGTTAATTGTAAGTTGTAAGATCAATTCATTGTATGAAATGCAGACAGTTAGCATAGAGTCATTTGATTTTTGAAGTGAGATTTTGAAGAAGCTAATATTAGCTACAGCTAACTGGGAAACGCTTGATATCAGAGCTACGGCTCTCTATCCAGGGTGCCAACCTGTCAAGGGGAGGCACAAAAAAAAACATGAAGGTTTCGTTCACTTTTTTAGATGTTCAGTGGTTGAAGATTTTTTTATTTTTTTATTTATTTATTTTTTTTTTTGGTGTTTCAAATGAATATGCACTTCATGTGATCATCTGCTCAGCCTCACCTTAGGACCAATTGGTCCTGCTGGTGGAGGTTGTCGGACACGTTCGGCTGCTCACACAGAGGATTAAGGCCAGGTTGGCCTGCAGCGGAGACAGGCTGCCGGAGATCCTGCCTCCCAAATGGATGGTGACATTCCGACGTGAGCGGCGCTCCGTGGAAGCACGAAGGCTGACCCAGATCCGGGCGGGGCTGGATTAGGACCGAGGTGCGGGAGGGAGGGAGGGGGGGGGGGCTAATAGGGACAAAAGAAGAACCTGGAGCCTCTCTGGCTTAGCGTATCGTCTCCTAGTTAAAAACCTGCTGGTGGGTTGAAGACAAGAGTACGACGACGTGATCGGATCTGACAGTTGTTTGGCACTCGTAGCGGTGTCGATTTAACCCTTTAGTTCAGTGGCGCAGACGCTGATGCGCTGCACACTATGAGCTAATAATGAAGATCACAACATAGCCAGGCTAATGTGAGAATATCCTCCCCTTCAAACCACGAAGTCATCTTAAAGTTGATGTAGATTTGAGAGCGATAATTCCATCTTTGTTTGCTTATTTCGTTCAAGCGTTTCATGCTGCAGACGGTGAAAGTACAGAGAGAGGCTGGTAAGCAGCTGAAAGGGAGCAATAAAAAGGGCAACGTCGGCTCCAGTTAACAGCAGAATGACAGGATCTGCCTGGAGAGCAAGGTTCACAAACCCAAACGACGGTAGAATACGATGAACATAAGCTTTGAGTTTGAAGAAAAAGGCAGGATAAAGGGCAAGCTTTACATTATTTGTAAGAATTCATAAATCGACGCTGTATTTATTAGGATTCTCGATGCAATTTAGCGAATAACTGGTCAATAATAGCTAATCCCAAATATTCAGACTATGTGACTAGTCAAAGGCAATCATTTTTTTTAGATACAACTTCAAATCAGACAAACGGCAGGACTTCAGTGTTTGGTTCAGGAGGTTCGTTCAGGTCCGATCCATTTAATCCCGTTTGTGTTAACCATCACAGCAGCATGGCTCGCTGCTGACCAGAGGGATTTCAACCCGTAACCTCCAGATTCCCGCGGAGAAACAGGCTCTTTCAGCTTTTCAGTGAATAAAAGAAGATTTTCCAGGGTGTAACTCAGGGTCTCGGTGTCGTTTTGATTTTTACCGCAGCGGCAGCAGGAAGCAAGGCCGGTGTGATTCCTGGCCGTCTTCCTCCTTGGCAGCAGCTGCGCCCCGCCCTGCCTTGCCTCTCACTGCCCTGGGCTCCCCTCCTCAGCCTGTCTGCGTGTCACCGGGTCGTCCCGACTCTGCAGCAGCAGGAATTAGGCTTCGTTACCGTCAGTCTGGTGGAGAGCACTGAGCTGCAGCTGCTTGGTGATGGTGACGATGCGAGCCTCCTGTGACTTACTGTTTGAAAAATCACTATGCGTTTTGCCTTGGAGGGCAAAAAAGGCTGCAGGATTAGAGAGTTGGATACGTTTGTTTGCATTTGGAGTGAGTTGAGATGATCACCGGGAGCCGCTGCTGTCGTTCCCTGCAGCATTCAGGCTCATTTTACTGGTTGCTGCCCAGCTGAGGGATGCGAGGAGCCACTCTGAACATTTTTATGTTGAGACAAAGGCCAGAACCAAACAGCTCACTGCAGCCGCTGGCTCCCCCTGGTGGCAGGTTTAGTGTTGCTCTGCAGAACGTGGTGTAGATTTTAAAAAAATAATAAAAAAAAAAATTGGTCAGTTTTGGTTTTTTTGTTTGTTTTTTTTTTTATTATATCTGGATTTTTTTGTGTGTGTGTTTTTTTTGGGTTTTTTTTTTGCCAGGTATAATAATATGGTACGTGTCCTGAACTGACTTTTCTCATTTTTGCTCCGATTACGGGACTTGCCTTTTACTTTATTTGATTTATTTTGGCGTGATGTTTGGGTGATGCATGGCCTCTGCTTTCCTCCTCCTCCTCAGATCCACTAGGTGACCCTCAGACAGGCGGACATGGCAGACGGCAGGCAGCCAGAGGACCACTGGGCCGCCAACGGCCAGGAGAACGGAGAGAACGGCTACTCGTCCTACGGCTACCGGGAGAACGGCTACCACGCTGCGGCGGCGGCCGCTCCGCCTCCAGCAACAGGTGGGGGGGGGGAAGCCGCACGCTGCATACAATAAATGAATCAATCGATCCACCTGCTATAGCAGCTCTCAGCATTTTATAATGGTAAACATTAAAGTTCCTCAATCTGACAGTAGCTGAGAGAATAACAAAGGACAGAAAAGGAAGAGAAGACAAAGAAAGAGAACAGAAAAGAATGATGACATAAATAAGAAAGGCGAGAAAGAAGAGGATGGAATAAGACCTAGAAATGAAGGAAGTACAACACGAGGTAAATGATTGGAGGACATGAGGAAGGAAGGACAGGAGAGCAAATGAAGGTAGGACAAAAAGGAAGGCAGGAAACGAACGAAGAAGTCAGGCGGAGGAGTATCCAGGTGATGAAAACTCTTGAGTTGACTTCACCACACTGCGAAGGAACCTTTTGAGTTTCCATCCGCCAGAGTTAGCTCTCCACGTCCGACACAGGGCTGCCCATAAGTCTTCACTCCTCAGGGTTCTTCACGTTCTGTCTCATTCCAGCTGTGAACCGGTGCACAGTTGTAAAGCGGAAGGAAAACGATGGGGGGGGAAAAAAAAAAAAAGCAGGAAGTTCCACTGATGCTTCAATTACTGACTTCCTGTTGGTTTTCTGGATCTTCAGATTGAAGTTTTGATGCGTCCTCCTTTCTTTTTTTTTTTTCTTTTTTTTTTTTACAAACCAACTCAACTAATTAGTTCTCAGTTGGATCCAGGACTTGGCTTCATTTTTCTCGTTGAAAAATGAACCATTTTCCTTCCCCTTCACAATTCTGCTCTACGTTGTGTTGATCTGTCGCACGAAATCGTCACCGTTTGATCGTTGGTGGTCTGTATGAGAAGAATACTGAGCGCTTCTACACCAGCTTGAGTGTAGAAAGCTGCTCTGACTCATTCCTCGTCTGCGTCTTTCCATCCATGTCCCGTCTTCCCGCTGTGTCTCGTCTCTCTCTCTCTCTCTGTCTCTCTCTGTCCCTCTGCAGTGGACGACTCGGCCAACCTGCCTCCCTCCCCTCCCCCATCTCCATCCGCTGAGCAGACTGGGCCCCTGGGACAAGGTACACAGTCCTTTAAGGAACAGCCTCCTTCCAACATGTAGAATGTGAAAGTTGCAGAGAAGTTCTCCTGGTCCTCAGTATATACCACTCTGTCCTGGTCCGCTCATAATCCGGTCTGTTTGACCAACTGTGCTCTCGTAATACCTCAATCAGTTATTAATCATGATAGCAATCGTGACAACAGCTCTCTTCTTTAAGACCCATCAGTCTCTATTGGTCTGCTTCTCATCGTCAACAGCTCACTGTGTTCTTTGTTCACTCAGTTTGTTGATTTTTACCATTCGTACATTATACATTTAAACACTCGTATTACGGTAAGAAATCAAATCCCCATTGCTGGGTGAATAAACGTTACATTTGCAAAAATATCATGTTTTGCAACTTCATGTTTTGGGTTATGCGATGGAGAGCCTACGTCGCATAACCCAGCTTTGTGTCCGTCATCTTCAATCACGTCACGCTAGATTTAATGTCGGCCATGTCTCATCTGTGTCTCCCTTCCCCTGCTCAAAGAGGAGAAAGTAGAGGTTGTCAGTCAGCGGCCTCCAGTGGAGGAAGTGGCATATGAGCAACCAGGAGACTTGCACGTAGAGCAGACAGATTGGTTAAGGGAGTCCCAGGCTTTGGGTTACCAGAGAACCCAAACACCTGAGGCCGTCAATGGAGGAGATCACCACGGTGAACAGAGCCCGGCACAGACAGGTGTGTGTGTGTGGGGGGGGGGGGGGGTTTGAAAACGACATGAGTGTTTGAACGATGGACTCTTTCCTTGTGCATTTGTGCATGACCCTCTGGTGCTCTGCGATGGGTACAAAGCTGTCGGCTCTTGGTTTTTTTTTTCTAACTTGTAATGCAGCTCAGGCTTCGCCGCCAACCTTCCTTGCTGCTTTGTTGCCCTGGACATTGTGAGCTTCTGCTGCAGTTCTTAGAGCTGCTGTTTGCAAAATGATCAACGTGACATAGCATTTTGATTTTGTGCTTTTGTTTCATGCCTAACTCAACCATTTGCTTCTTTTGAGCACATAATCAACCATATCATGGTTGATCATTTTTGCACCTTAGTATTGCCAGCTACATTGCAAACGCTTAGAATCACTGTCTAAACCGTCATTGTATTCTGTACATTTTTCTGTGGGTTTTTGCAGGGGGGGGGGGGTGGGGGGGGATGTTGTGATTGGAAAAACTGCTGAGTATCTCACAAATAAATGCTGGACGCATTTAAAGTCTGTTGTAAACCATTTGCTTTCTGTTCTTCAGTTGTCTTCATACCATCCCACAATAAAGAATAAATGTGTTTTCCTATTGTTTAAACCAATTTGGGCTTTAAAACGAACTCTCATTGGACGTTTATTGTGCTACAAATGAAGCGTTCGCCCTTCAACATATGTTACTTGATTGTCACTGACAAATGAGTAAGATTAGTTTTATCTGTAAAATCCCTTTTTATTACAATAGGAATTCAATAAGCGTGTGTATTACCATTATTTATTGCCATTTAACATCATGCAACTCATTCCTTTGTTCCAGTTCTGCACGCTATCTTTGATGCTGTGACCTCCCCTTGTGCTGTTGTGGCCTGGCACAAAATACACTGTGCTGTGTGTTTTTTGCTTGATGGAGAGTATATCTATGTGCTGGAAACCTCAGCTTGACTGTATGGGCTAGCTTTTTGTGGATGCTGCAAGCAAAGATTTTTGCTAACTTGAGTCAGCCCAGACTTCTACAGCATCCTTCAAACTCGCAGCCCAGCCAGCGGAGAGCAAAGCATCTTGTGAGTCTGAGGCGCAAGAAGGCGAATGTCGTCCAACGTCTGACGAAGAACTTGCTTTGGGTAAACATCCCACTACTTCAGAGAAAGATCTCTCGGAGGAGTCCTCAACTAAACAGACTGATGAAGACAGAGGAGAAAACACGGAAGAATCCCCTGAAGAGTCTAAAATCAAGGACCACGCAGATGTTTCGCTGACAGAAGACGCGGCAAGTCTCGAAACAGAAAATATTGCCGGGGTTATGTCACCCAAGAAATCACAAGCTCCTTTGAATGAAAGTACTGAGAAGACTGAGGAAGGAGAAGCAACAAGTCAGGGCAACGAGGACAGTAGCATTCAGACACAAACAGTCCAGTTAAAAGAAGGATCAGATAAAGATTCAAAGACCTACTTTGAGACAACATCAAAAAGTCAAGAAGAGGGATTGTCACAAGGCTATTATGAACTCAGTTTAACCTCAGAGAAAGGATTAAGTGTAGACTATGACAGAGCTCTGGGTCAATTTGAAGGAGGAGAGAAGAAAAACGCGATGCTATCACCTGATAAAGCACCATTAGAGCAACGCAGACTGTCCTTGAACATTCCTAGTGGGTCTTCTGCAGAAATCACTGTAAAAGTAGACAAGTCGAGGAGATTCTCTGAAAGCTTTTGTTCAGTCAGTGGAAACTTTGAGGGCACAGAAGTTCCTCCATTATCCCCATTTGTTGAGACACATACATCACCACTTCAGCCTGTAGTCTCCATTATCCCAACATCGACACCACCTGACAGCGTCCAGACAATGGAAGACGCTTCTGCTGAGGGGCATGGTTCTAGCTCTGACCAATCAGAAAGCCTTTCTGATATGTTGGACTTGGCTGGGGTCCCACTTCGTCCATCAATACAGATGAGGGACCACATGAGACGAAAATCAATGCCAGCCAGTGCACTCCTTGGTAATGTCTTTGACAAGCTGAGTCTATCGGAACAAATTTTGACAGAGGTGGCAGGGGAGAATCAACAGGAAGAGCTTGGCTACTGCGTGTTCAGTGAATACTCGGCACCCATGCCTTCTCCAGCTGATGTACCAAATCCTGGAGATTCTCAACACCAGCACTTCCCTTCTTTGGGTTCTGAAGAAGAAGAGGTTTCTAAAGTTGTGGAAATTGAAGACAGTCAAACTCAAGTGCAACAAAAAGGTCAGAAAGAAATTACCCAGGTTTCTCAAAAACATGTGTTGGAAAAGAAAGATCCACCAGTAAAGACCTCCTTGATTCTGGAGAAAGCTGTGACTAGTGGATTAAAACCAGATCGCTTACGAATCCCAATGACGGCTTCGAAAGACCGTCTTACTGAACTTCGTCTGGAGACTGGCCTACCTGGGGATATAAAGATCCAGGCAATCCCTGAGGTGGATGTTGAAAAAGACCCCTCTAGAGAGGCCTCACCCATCCCACCGGACAACTCATTTACTTTCACTCCTGCAGAAACTGGAGGCGGAGTTCCCCTGAGTCCCATCAGCCCCAAGTCTGAAGGAACCCTAGAAAATCAAGGTGGTGAGCCACAGGGGAAAGATGAAATGCCCAACAAATCTCCAGAATCCAAGAATGTTGATGAAGAACTGGAGGCAAACAAAGCGAAGACAAACACTGAGATTGTAGATCAACAAGAGAAAGCTGAGGAAGCAGACAGAACCACGACAGCATCATTGGAGCCTTTCCAAGACAGTTTGGAAGAAACACCTTTAAGCTCAGGAGAAACAGAGATTCAAACACCTTCAGACGTTTCTCAGCATTTTAGCATTGAAAAGGCAGGAGGTGAAAAAACTCCCCAAATCCAATTACCAGAGTTAACACTAACAAAAGACTCATCAAGGCCACAAGTATTATCTCCAGTCATTGTAATACCTCAAGCACAAGTAGATGAAGAGGTTGAAGAGGAGGATGACATTGAGATTGCGGAAGAGCCTCAAGAGATTATGGAAGAACCTGAAGAGATTCTGCACTCCAAGAGTAACACAACAGCGGAAAGTATACCTGATATACCTGAAGTTGAGGAGCAGAAGAAGGACCAAATGAGACTGATGGTCTGTGATAAGATGCTGGACGATGATCCCAAGTCAGGAGCCGAAGAATGGAGCCATAGTGCCCTAAACAGCGACGAAGGGGAGCCAGCTACAGACAGTTCACACTTGTCCCCATGTTCTGACCACGACCTATTACAGCAGTCTGAGGAAGGCGATGAGGAGGAAAAAAAGAAAGAGGACCTGCAAGTAGATGAGATGGAATGCTCAAAAGAGGAGAATGAAGGGGTAAAGAAAGATGAAACTCATCAAGAGGAAGTGGAAGGAGTTGGTTGTGACGCGACTGGCGACGAAAAAGAGGAGAAGGTCCTGATTGAAGAGGATGGAACCAAAGAGAAGGACATAGAGATTGGTGAAGAAGCAACAAGTCTGGCAACTAACGATGAAACCACAATGGACTTGTCCATCCTGGGTACAGACAGTGGCTGGATGGACCCGCAAGGTACCCAGAACATTTAATATACTTATCACTTCAACAATATAGACAAAGATCTTCAATCTATATACTTAGAAAGCTGATATGCCTTGATGTAAGCTAATACCTAGCTATGACACCTGTGGAGAACTAGTCCTTTCTTGATACTTTTCTGCTGCAGATGATGACAAAAGTATCATGACTGAGCAAATCGAAGCCCTTCCTCAGACACAGAGTTCTACTGCTGCAGCTACGGTGGTGGACTGCCCTGCTAAACAGTTACCCGGCAAAGGAAGGGGCTGCCTTGGCACTGCTGAATGCAGAGTGACACGCAAAGCACTGACCTACCATCCGCCAAGAGAGGAGACGAGAAAGAAAAAAGGTTCTCGTTCTGTTTTCAAGACGTATTTATAGTCAGAAAATGAACTTTTTTTTTTTTTTGTGACTACCAAAACCCTTGACTTTAAACCCAGCTTTTTATGTCAAAACTGATTTGTGCATGATGGTATAATAATGTCTCTCCTCTTCGCCAGTAGGCGTGAGGAGGGCTGACCAGAGTAAGGTGTCAGCCCTCCAAAGTCGCTCTCCATCTCGAAAGAGTAGAGCCAAAGTGGCGGCCAGACATCCTAGGCCTGCTCCGCTTCACGGCTCTGCTAAGCGCAAGGCCACAGGTGAACACCTTTCGCCAGGTATCAGCGCTGTGAATGGAGAGAGATCACACACCTGTTGTGAAGTCAGTATATATGTGACCTATGTGGAAGATTCAGAGGCGGATCTCTCTTTTATTTTTGGCTTTTTGAGGACTTGAGCAGTGGCAATGTAGCTGGCAAACATCGTGTGCTTCTTATCCATCAAACGTTTCCGTTACTTTCACTGCCTTAACTGCCGTCTTTCTTTGCATCATGATTGTTTATTTCTGCTCAGTGTTTCTTTTGTTTATGATTCTTTTTTTTTTTTTTTAATTTTAACATAGTGGGAAATAAAAAGATTAGTCTAGTTTAATTTGTCATCTTTGAAACATAAGCCAAATGCAGCTTGCCGTTTGGTACCTTTCCTTTGGAAACTGTCCATTCATTACATGTGTGCAATCCTGGATGATGAGTCCCCCTGCTGGTTAACACTGAGTATTGCTCCTTTCCCCACAGGTATGGCACAACACCAGCCGCTCAGCGTGGCCCAGCCGTCCAGGGAGAGGCCCACTGTAAGTAATATTTTACCGTTTTAACAAATTGTAAATCGACAGTGCATGCTTATGTCACAACCCTACGCATATTTTTCTCCCATAGACATGAAAATATTTAAATCTGCAAAATTGATGAGGGGCAAAACATAAACGGAGAAGGAGAAAATCTTTAAGCAAGAGCTAAGACTAAGGCATTCACTTAGTCTGATGAGAGCAGAAGTGAGAAATTTTGAGAGAGCAGTCCCACGTCACTCTGATCTGTGTTGCTTCTTGTCGCCTTTCTGCATGATGTTGGCTAAATATTATCTGCATGTCTTCGTCCTTATACTGTTTTCTTCCTGTCTGATGAATCATGTCGTCTTGCATGCTCGCCTTCTGTCTTTGTCAGTCGCGGCAGAGAAAGTCTGTGAGTAAAGATGTTTCCATGCAGAAGGATCCCTTATTTTCATTACTGTCTTTCAGTCATCATTTCTGACCTGCTGTACTGTCTTTTCCTTTCATTTTTCATCTCTTGATCGCTTCCTCCACCTTGCATGCGTCCTCCCCTCTCGTTACGTGGACCACCCAGAGCCCCACGAGGGCCGTTCTGTTAAAGATGGCGGTGCAGCGCGGCGGGGGGTGCCCCCGGCCGGGCTCCGCCTGCAGCCTTAAACGGAGCCCCCTGGTGGAGGCGGTGATATGCGAGGCGAGGCCCTCCTCTGCCTGCTCCCGCCCTCCCCCTCCACCAAACAAATGGGTAAATTAGAGAGAAGATAGAGGGTCTTGGCCGTGGATGGGGGGGTGAGGCGGGAGGTACCTGTCTGGAATTTTGACCCTGTGGTGCGTGTTGCTTCAGGAGAGAACATACCGCAGCCCGGAGAAGAGGTCATCCCTTCCTAGGCCAGCCAAGTCTCTGACTCGCCATATTCCTGCTGCTGAGCAAGAGGACAGCACCCCCTCCAGGCCAACCTGTAAGATTACACTCCCTCAGATGTGTCGTTTTGAAATCTCTCTTCCTTCCACCCTCCTGCTCTCCTTGATCTCCCTGTTCTCTCCTAAAGCGATCCGAACCGACTCCAGAGGAGACGGCAGGTCTGGAAGAACCCCTAGTATGGCAGGTAGAGCACCCCGTAGCTCCTTCCCCATCAAGATCTCCATTACATCACAGAAGAGCTCCATGCATGTTTACTCATTGTGGCTCAGTCAAAGCTCCTGCTGACTTATCAGAGGAGCAGGTGGGATCCAGACCAACAGGTGTGCTGCTTCAGGGCTTAGATCCTATTGGTGTTTCCTCTGGTAACCTGGCAACGAGCAGCTGGAGGACAAATGATGTGATTAGCCTCTCACTGTTTAAACATTCCTGTTTGTGCTCAATGAAACTTGAGCACACATATGGCTCCATGTGTAACAACGTGACGCAGAACAACGATGTATCAACTTAAGATTTTGTGTTCAGGAAGGTGTAAATGATGCCACAAAATGTTTTACTGTGCAAGGTGACATCTTGATTTGTGAGTACAGACCATAATTTGAGTTGCAACTAGTGTATGGTAAAGGAGCATCCTTTCCTCTTGCCCAAAGGCACAGACTCCGCCCGGTCCCGGTCGGTCCGCAGCGGCGCCTCCACCCCAGGGTCTGCCGTCACACCCGGCACACCCCCCAGCTACTCCTGCCGCACCCCGGGGTCGCGCACCCCCGGCAGCCACACGCCCAAGTCCTTCAGCGTCCTCCAGGAGAAGAAGGTGGCAGTGATCCGGACCCCGCCCAAGTCTCCTTCGTCAGTCCAGCGGCAGCTGAAGGTCATCAACCAGCCGCTTCCCGACCTGAAGAATGTAAAGTCCAAGGTCGGGTCCACAGCCAACCTAAAGCACCAACCGAAAGGAGGACAGGTAGACCAATGGGAAGGTTTAATGCGGTCTGTTTGGACCTGTGTGATCCAAATTTTGGGGATGTGCCAAATCCTGCCACATGAGGGCAGTAAATGGCCAAGTTTTCTTCCTGTCCTTTAATGGAAAATCACAAAGTAGCAGGTGTTGTGACCACGTTGTAAATAAGATCGTTTTAAATACAATGCATCGTCCTTCTGATGAGGACACTTATTGTCTCATATCGTCCAAATGTAGGCGCATCTGTAGAGCTTTGATGCTAACTACCAGAGATGGTGACACGCGAAGAAGGGTTTCCTCTGGTTCTGTAGAAATGTCATATGTCCACCCTCAGTCACTGTGCGTCCTGCTCCGTGTCCTCTGCTCTGTCCGCTGCCATCTCCGTCTGCCGCCGCCTCAGGCCTCACGTCTCCGCCGTCTCTACGTCCTCCTCCCCTCCGCTTCTTTCTCTGTCCCTCTGCTTCCTCCTCGGCGCAGCAGCACCAGCCGGCAACAGTTCGATTTTTAACAGCATCCATCTGTGCAGGAAGAGCCGCTAAAAGCGCTCCTCTTTGACCAAAACCAGCCCTCGGGGAGCTGCTCTGGTCACGGCTGCCAAGGATTTTTCCCTCCAGCTCTGAGGAGTATTTAGAATCCAGCTTCCAGAGCCACTCACAGCACAGAAAAGACTTCATTTAACCTTCTCAAAATTTTTTTTTTTTTTTTCTTCTTCTTAAAAACAGATGCTTTTAAGCATTTCCCCCAGAGCGCTCCCTCACTTCTGAGCCAAATACAGAGACGCAGACAGTCAAGGGACAAAATCGTCACTGAAACTTTATGGGGACGTCACAGTTGTCAGAAATAAAACCTGTTTGTTTTATCGTCTGCTGTGTTTTAACAAATCGCGAATGATCGTCAATGCCAAATATAAAAAACTTCAACCCTGAAACGTAGGAACAGTTTTCTAAATTGAAAAGCTCTGACATCAGCGAAATTGATACATTTGCAGAAGGTATTGAAAAGGCATAATTTTGATCATCCTTAATGTGTTTTTATGCATTGTGTACATTTTTCATCTCTATAAACTGAACGTACGTATGACATAAATGATTGAAGGCCTCGCTGTCGCACGCGGTTTGGAAATGTCACATTTTGGTGCTGGTGCGCCCCTCCACTCCCTTTCCTGATGCCACCCAGAGCAGCCGCCCATGCGGTGTCCATCTTGAACTCTGTGTTTTTCCCCTGAATCTCCTTCTTTATTCCTCCACCTTTCCCTTCTGTGTTCTCTTCTCTTTTAGACTTTTTTTTTTTTTTTCCCCCCCATCATTTTCAACTTTTTTAGCGACACAAGTCGATTAAAAAACCCCACATCGGTTAGGACCTTTTTACTTTAAGTTATTCATTGTTCAGTTTCTTTTTTTTTCTTTTTTTTTTTTTTTTTTATCATTATCAACATTATTATCCCGATTTTATTTTAGGTTCAGATTTTAACCGAGAAGCTGGACTTCACTCATGTTCAGTCAAAGTGCGGCTCCAAGGATAATCTGAAGCACACGCCCAAAGGAGGCCATGTATGTAACTTCTCTCTCTTTCGCTTCTTTTGCTGTTTTTTTTTTTGTGTTTTGTTTTATTTATTTCCGGCTTTTACGGTCTGACATCCTGCTTTTACATGTGCCCATCTGTTCGTCCGTCAAACATTGAGGAGTTGAACTCTTTGTTTTCCTCGCTGTGAATCAGCCTCTGTCGTGTCGAGGACAAATGGAAGAACTGGGGCGTTTCAGCAGGATTATTTTTGGCGAAACAGCCGAGACGTCGTGGTCTATTTCCAGTTTCACCTCTTGTTTTTTTTTTTTTTTTTTTTTTTTTTTTTTTTTTTCAGAAAAAAAAAAAAAAAAAGCAAATGAACGTGTCGTTTTGTAGGTCATGATTCCAAGCGTTAAGCTGGACTTTAGCCACGTTCAGTCTAAGTGTGGCTCCCTGGATAAGGTCCACCACGCGGCCGGCGGGGGAAACGTGAGTGACTCTGCGGGGGGGTGGGAAAGCTCCTGTCGCCTCCGACTCCCTTCATCCCCCATCGCCGTCCAGCATGTCTGTAACATGTAGCTGTGGTGTGTTCCTGTGACTTCTGCCTCGGACGCTAAATATAGAAACCGTTCACGACGTTGGCACGACGAAAGCCGCGTCCCTCCAGCATGCAGGGAGTCCAGTTTAAGCCAGGAACTTCCTCTCTCTGTGGTGTCATGGTCTACTGCTTGCTCTCTCCAGGAAGTGATGTCACCAGTCCACTTCCTCTGCCATAACCTCACAGATCCATGTTGTGATTTGTGTCTCCCCCGTTCCACTCGACTGTTACCCAGTCTTTTAGTTACATTTCCATACCAAAACACGTCAGATTGGTTTCTCATTTCCTTGGATCGTAATCCCGGCTGCTTGCTTCCTGTCGCAGGTTCACATCCAGACCAAGAAGATCGACTTGAGCCACGTCACCGCCAAATGTGGCTCCATGTCCAACATTCATCATAGGCCTGGTAATCATTGCCTTGAATGTGCATTTCTGACTCTAACTGGATACATCTCCAGTGGATGTGTGCCCCAGTTTTGTTCCCACAGCTTCCTCAAATGCTGCATTTAGATGCGTTTTTACGCAGATGATACTCAAATATTACGTGGGTTTTTCATCTACAGGTCCAGTTGTTGTTTCTAAAGTCACATAATCACAGCATGTAGTCTATCATCAAGGTTGGATGCGCGTTTTGGAAACCAAAACCAGAAGAAGCTTCGTTAATGTTATCGTTTCCAAAAAGTTGATTCATGGTTATTAGCCTGAAGATTCAAATGTTGTTTTGCTTTGGCATCTAATAGTTGCCAATAGTAGCTGTTTCAAGGTTCGAACAGAAAGAAAGATGATCAAGTTTGGACATTCACACATAACCCTAAAAATCAAATAAGAAACACAAACTGACCTATCAACCCGTTTATTATTATTTCAGTCTTACTTCGGTCTTAGTAGGCGAGTTAGCATTCTAACTTCTATCAACATGTTCTCTAGTCAATCTAAAGTTCACTGTGTGTAACTCGTGCAGTAGCTGGAAGACTTTGGTGTGTGGCCATCTAAATGCAGCAGCCATATTGGATTTTAGGTCTTTGGGTTAATAGATTTATGACTTTAGAGGGCATTCCAGGGCTAAGATTTTGGATAGTTCAGCTTCAGATTAAAAATGGAACAAACAGTTGTCTTTGACAATAAAGTGAAGTTTAATCAAGCAGGCTAAGAGTTGTGGACAATAAATGGATGGATGGGAATGTTTCCATGTGTTTAGGCCTTCATCCAGGGCACAAGTTTAATGATTATATTTGCTCCAAGAGTGTGAAACTCCTGTCAGAAAATTGTCCTTCAAGAGTCTTTGACAGAACCTAGTGGGAACAAGCTGCCAAATAAAGGATGAAAGCCTCTCATTTATTATTTAATGATGATATTTTAGTCTTTTCTGCTGTTGTTGAAACAAAACATTTGCCTCAGAGCGATTCTCTTCCTTATGTTGTCTCCATTTTTTATAGCTTTGTAACATCAAGCCTTTTTCCCAGTGGGCCTAGAAGACTGCCCTGTCTTTGCTCCGGGGTTTCTTGTCCCGTTCGGCTCTCGGGAAGCGCGGCGCTCTCTGGGATGACGCCTCACGGCTTTCTGTTGTTTTCCCAGGGGGAGGAAACATTCGTATCGAGAACGTGAAGCTGGATTTCAATAATAAGGCTCACGCCAAGGTCGGCTCACTGGACAATGCCAGCCACATGCCCGGAGGAGGGAATGTCATGGTAACGAAGTTTTACATTCACTTTTACGGTCAAGAATTTACGTGTCGGGTCAAAATATTTATCAAATAGGACGATGAACGCTGGCGATAAGTCGAGTGCGATGGGCAGTGTTGACGGGGGAGAGACGGCCCTGGGTTTTGACCTTGACGTCTTCGATCCGTTTCTCCTTCTTTCCCGACCAAACAGATCGAGAGCCACAAGTTGAGCTTCCGGGAAACGGCCAAAGCTCGCGTGGACCACGGCGCCGAAATCATCATCACCCACTCCCCCGGCGTGGAGACGGGGGGCACGTCTCCCCGCCTGTCGTCCGCCGGCAGCATCAACATGATGGAGTCGCCCCAGCTGTCCACGCTGGCGCAGGACGTCACGGCCGCGCTGGCCAAGCAGGGCTTATGAGCTTTCGATCCGTCCCCCACGTCCTCCTGTCATTGTGGTCTCCCCTCATAGGCATCCAGCGTTGTCCCTTCAGTGCAACACGACCCCCAACACCTCATAACCCCCACAGTTGTAGTCGATCGGGCTGTCGTTCGCCCATTCGGATTTTAAAGACTAGATTCTGCCGCCTTTAAACGGGAAGCCTCTCAGTCCTTCGATTCCTCAACTCAAATATGGATGTTCGTTTCAGATCCGATAGGCCGAAGGGTCGATTGTCTCAGCAAGTGGTTTTTAACGATTGTATGACGAATTTTTTTGAAGCGCATCGCCACAGCCCTGCAGAATTTATACGGTACCGAATGCGATTCATTGCTACTAGATAATTAATGTTGTCTTAAAGGATACAAATGTATGAGAGACTGACGGAAAAATGCGAAAGAGTGGCTGACAAGTGGACATGTCTGCTGAAAGGTGACATGAGTTTGTCTTTGTTCGTCTGTTGGATTTTAATGTTTTCTTGCTCTGTTTTCTTTCTTTTTTTTTTTTTTACATAAATGTTACTGTAGTGTTACCGTTTTGTACCTTCCCTGTGGCTGCTCTGGCTTATTGGCGATTATAATAACCATGGCAGATAAAGTGTAAAATGTCGAGCAATGAACAGCTAGCTTTATAATAGGCTTTCTTTTTTCTTTTTAGTTGTCGGACCCTCCCCCAAAAGCTGCCTGTTTACGTTGGTTTTTATATTTGCGCTGTAGTTTTACAAGGTTCCACAATACTGTTGTGCTGGCATGGCAACAAAAAAAAAAAAAAAAAAAAAAAGACAGATAAAGTTCGAGCTATTTGCAGCTATTTTAAACTTTTTAAGTTTGAACGAAAACGGCCCGGATTCAATCCAAGTCAGGCCGGAATAAGCCTTGTGACCCTCCTCGTTTTTGCTAAAACACTTGGTGGTACGGTGTGTTCAAATGGGTTCAGAGCCCAGAGTTTGTTCAAAGTAAGTGTGAAGTATGAAGCTTTATATGAAAACATTCCTGTGGAGTAAAAAAGATAAAAATAAATGTGTTGGTTTTGATCGTTGCCGGGAGTCCAGAAGAATGAAAGCTTGAGTTCTTTTTCTTTCTGAAAAAGAAACAAAAAAAAAGAAGTAAAACGAAACTCTTCTATCAGATTTTTGCTCACCTTTGTGGAACCCTTTTTGCCCCCCCTCCCTGGTGTCAGGAACCTTAACCCTAAACCCCCGTCACTGTTTCCCCGTGCTTCCTCTTTCTCCACCCCCTCTTTGCCTGTGTAAGTGTATTTAAAGAAATGTAGACGTGTGTGCACTATTTCCAATGTTTGAGATGTACTGATTCTGACAAATGCTCCGACAAAATGACGACTGCATAAATAAAGAAAATAAAAACTGACTTTCTTGCGTTGCTTGTTTTGATTCAGTTTGGTTGCTTCAGAAATCACAACTTCACTTTTTTTCCTAATGTCTATATACGGTCAAGAAAACGCTTTTTAGTTTAGGGTCAGTACTGTTTGTTTTTTTTGTTTTTTTTTTATTATTTGTTTGTGCATTAAAACAGCTTACTTGGCTAATCTAAATGCAGCTTTTGCCAGCTATTTTCTAATTGGCTCTTCTGTTGTGAATTTTAACTTTGACACTTGGCGTAGCAAACTTTTCCAGACACTTAATTATTTATTATAAATCATATTTTCAGTCTAGATATCCTTTTAGGGACAGGTTATGTTTTATATCATTAAGGCCCCACGCTGTGGTCACAACCTTCAGATATTAGATTGAGGGAGAGACATTTGATACTGGTTGTAGTTTAGCTAGCATTAGCCAGTTTGCTACTAGCTAGTCAGATTACAAGAACTTCACTAATTTTAAGCTATTGACCGAATGCTAGCTCTTAGCTAGCTATCGACCGAATGAACAACAAAACTCTCATCCCAATTTGTTGAAAAGAATTTCTGAAACCGTGTGTTCGGCGTTTTTTTTTTTTTATCACTTTTAGCTAGCGTCATGGTTAGCTTAACATGCTGGCGTAAAAACGCGGTTAATTCTGTTAGCGTTGTCCCAGGCGTTAGCCACTAAATTGGAAAGATTCCAAGAAATACCCTGATCCTGTGCCTTTAATTTGACAGGTTTCTCCTATGAAGTTTTGCATATCGTGTCATGTGGTGAAAGAAAAAGTTGCTCTTGAGTTGAGTTTGAGTTGATGAGCAGTGATTGAATGCACCTGTGGGGGAGGAGATAAGAGGAACCAGAACAGAGCTGGAGAAGTTTATTCCTTGGATTGGTGGTGAACAGGAGGGCCATTCCATGTTAGGAGGAGAGGCTGGTTAGTGTTAGATGTTCCCTTTCAGCCAGAACTGACCAACTTGGTGGAGCTTCACCTGCCAGAACCACAGTGTGACCAGGTGTGTCTGTTCAACCCAGGGGGGTCATTGCATGTTGACCCCTTGAGGTGGGGGGCTTTTTTTTTTTTTTTTTTTTTTTTTTTTTTTTTCCCAAGAAAAGTAAAAGTTTGCGAAAGAATTCAGTTTCACTACATGTGAATGAATGAATGTACTTTATTAATCCATGAAGGAAATTCCCATTTCAGTACAACCTGTCCAAAAATGACATAAAAACTTCATGACATGACAAAAACGGTGTACTTTATGATGCATTTTCTTGTGTTTTCTCTTTATAGAATGGGGGGGGGGGGGGGAATGAGTGTGCATGTGAGAAAGACCGGATTTAATTTCCAACTTTTAGTTGAGCTGACTTACTTTTTACATGTATGAAGTATTTAAAAAAATAAATAAATTAAAAAAAAGCACGTTCTGTCAGTTACGAAGTTTCAGTGATGCTTTTTTGGCTTTTACGTGGAAAGAAGTGAAACGCCCCACCATTTTTTTTTTTTTTGACGCTTCGGTTGACGTACAAAGTCTGATCAAACTGGACAGAAATAAAATAAAATGCAGGAGCTGGACATTTTACCCTGTCAGGGGAGGTTCTTCTTACGCGGCCTCACAACCAATCAAAAAGTAAGACATAATTTCAATTCTTGGGGAGGATTAAATGCACTGCAGTCAAACATAAAACAGGTGAAATAACCTTTTTTTTTTTTTTTTTTTTTTTTTTTACTACTGTTTTTGTACTTTTAAGAACAAATCCTTATTTACAAGAACACACTTTAAAATAAACACTTACAGCACTGTTGAAATCATAAAACAGTAAGAACAGGGACAAGGGCATATTACAAAATTACATTTGTCGCCGAAGCGTGTGCAGGTGTCACACTGGACCTGCTTTAAAATCCTACACACATGCCCAACACCAATAGTAAACCACCCCCCATGTCTGATGCCACCCTGGGGAACCGCCCATATGGTCCACGTATGTGTATTGCCACCTGAATACAATACACCAGCTTGAAATATTAAAGGTGATCAGGTTAGTGGAAAACATCTGTAATCCTGGTTTATCGGATGAAGGTCAGGCTTGATGATGATGATGATGTTTCTTCCCAGGTCGTTAACCAACCTGTTGATGCAGACAGGTGTCAGCAGAGACGCAGCGTTTTTAGACGAGCTGCACCCAGAACAGAACAACTCGCCCCCCCCCAAAACGCCCTCTCCTGCACCCCCTGCGGGGTGGAGGAACCAGAAACGATCGCTGCTCCGCGGAGGTGCAGAAATCATTTTCGCTCTCCCCCTTGTTTTTTTTTTTTTTTTTTTTCTTCCCTCCTCCTCCTCCTCCTCCTCCTCCTCTCTCTCCCTCTCAGTTTCCAGATCCGACACTTGCAGCCATTTTACGCAGGACGAGCCCGATCGTGCGCTGAGGAGGGAAAGCGGGTGAGGAAGGCTGTGCGGATCACCTGGACGGAGCCAGGAGCCGCAGCGGGAGCGGGAGCGCCAGCCGCGGCTCCCGGTCAGCCAGCAGAAGCAGCAGCAGCAGCAGCAGCGGTACCGGTACCGGTACCGGTCCGGGGACGACATGGTGAAGAGGAAGAGCCTGGACGAAAACGAGCCGGAATGCGGGAAGGGAGTCCCGTTCCCCATCCAGACCTTCCTGTGGAGGCAGACCAGGTCGGTGGAGGCGGGATAACAGGTGTCTGGTGTTGGTTCGGGTTCGGTTCTGGAGGCTGTAGGGAGATGTGGAGGGGGGGGGATTGCATGGTTGATGTAAAGTGCCGCACCTGGAAACGCAAATGTCCCCCCCCCCCCCCCCCACCCATCCCCCAGAAAGTAGGGCAGGCGCAGCTGTGGTGGAGGTAATCTGATTCCAATCATGTTAATGTGTTTTCAGCGCTTTCCTGCGCCCGAAGTTGGGGAAACAGTATGAAGCGTCCTGCGTGGTGAGTCACAATCTGTCTGCCCTTAACTGGATGCACCTGCAGGAGCGATCCTGCTGGTGGATGGGGCCGTCCAGGGGGGCCCCTCACACAGCAAATCCCCGTTTTGTCTCCCCGTCCTCTGTTGCCTCCAGTCCTTCGAGCGGGTCCTGGTGGAGAACAAGCTGCACGGCCTGTCCCCGGCGCTGTCCGAGGCCATCCAGAGCATCTCCCGCTGGGAGCTGGTCCAGGCCGCGCTGCCCCACGTCCTGCACTGCACCTCCATCCTGCTGTCCAACCGGAACAAGCTGGGTGAGGCTCCACGGGAACAGAGCCGTTCTCTTTGAATTATCAGGCCCAACCGAGGTGCGGTAAACTCTTGATTTCGGAGGTATGATCCACGCAATCCTTTTCCTTCTCCCTCCTCCACCCTCCAGGCCACCAGGACAAGCTGGGGGTGGCGGAGACCAAGCTGCTGCACACGCTGCACTGGATGCTGCTGGACGCCGCGCAGGAGTGCAACCAGGAGGCGGTGGGCAACCAGGGCTGGTCCCGGGGCGGCAGCAGCAGCAGCGCCTTCCTCCAGCCGCTGGGGAACCAGGGCTCCTCCCCCGGGGCCCCCGGCTCGGGCTCCGGCTCGGGGCCGCAGCACGGCAGCTCCCTGCTGGAGGACGACGAGAGCGCGCGGGCGAAGCTGTTCCACAAGAGCATGGCCACCGTGGAGCTGTTCGTGTTCCTGTTCGCGCCGCTCATCCACCGCATCAAGGTGCGTCCCGCTTCACGCCCGGCGCCAGAACCGGGGGCCGGGCCAACTAACCGGAGTTGTTTGTCCAGGAGTCGGACCTGACCTTCAGGCTGGCCAGCGGCCTGGTGATCTGGCAGCCCATGTGGGAGCACCGGCAGCCCGACATCCCGGCCTTCACCACCCCGATCAAACCGGTCCGGAACATCGTGACGGGTAAAAAAAACCCCAAAAAAACGCCAGGTCCAGCGACCGGGTCTGTTCTCATTCGTGCACGATCCGGATCTTAACCGGCTCTGTTCTGACCCGCCAGCTAAGAGGAACTCCCCAGTCAACAACCAGTGCAGCCCCCAGGGGTCTGCCAACCAGAGCCCCCTGGTGGTGAGTCAGGATTTAGCTGCTCTTGTCACCAGATTCAGCCTGGCGGTTCGTCCTCCTTCCTGTCCCGTCTGATCTTCTCCGCCTGCAACCCACAGGGCTTCCAGGTGGTCTGCGAAGCCGGCCAATCAGATTCCTCCTCCCCGGCAGCAGGTGAGCAGAGCTGTCGCCGTGCCAACTCGGTGGAGAAGGGAGGGACGTCCCAGCAGCCCCCGGCGGCCAAGGGGCCCTCCAAGAAAAAGTGAGCACCTTTACCTAAACCTGAGGCCCAACAGGGTTTAATAACGATGAGCTGAGCTTCATATTAACATCACATTTGATTAATTATGGTAAATTGTGGTGGGTTTTATAGATCAAAATGTCTTTTTGTCATGTTTTTCCTCGTGGAAGGTTATCCTCATCAGGGTTTTATTTTTGGGTTTTGACCTGACTTCTAGATCAGGGGCCTGTTTATTTCAAAATCCAGGCCCTCCAACTGCTTCCCCGGGAAAGCAGGTGTTACCATAGCAACCAGAGTCCTCCCACCTCCTCCGGTAGACGACGGCAGCCGTTTGCTAATTTTACACGACGAGGCCTGGAAACGTTACACCAGCAGAGTAATAGTCGGGGAACGTGACCGTGTTGGCGGGGGGAGTGAAAAAAACGAGCCCTTCAGGCTTCCGTCGGATCAACCGCTCAGCTCATATTAATAGCTGTTCTGTCTCATCAGGCGGTCGCAGAGGCTCTTCTCTCGCCGTCCTCACCTTAGCCCCACATCACCGGGGTAATTGTGCTCAAGCGACGTCTGACGCCGGCACCAAACCCGGGGAGAATCTCCCGTCAATGAGGAAATATCCCCAGGTCGTTTTACGTATTTATTGGTTCATTTTTCTCCAAGTCTGTCACATCGGGTTGGATTCATTCCAATCCAAAAAAAAAAAAAAAAAAAAAAAAAAAATCCAGATCTCGTTTCTGAGGACTCGGGTGGGATGAGAGGCTCCGTCCCGTCCCGTCCCCCGCGTGCGCCGCTCCGCACCTCTCGCCGATGCGGAGGCAGTTTCCATGGCGACCCCCGGCTGCCGCATCTCGCCTCCTGCGCCTGCCGGGGTACTGTCGTCACCGGGTCTCCGTGGCAACCCGACAACAGCAGAGGAGGGAAGGAGGAGGAGGAGGAGGCGGCGGCGTCCGCTGCTGCTCTCCGCAGATTATCCCGGCCCTCCCTCTGTCCCTCGCTCCCCTTCTTCTGGTTCCCAATATGTTTCTCTGCAGCGAGCGCTGACCTTCATCCAGCTTATTTATAGTGGACTCACGTAGGCCAAGGCTCCGTCCCCCCCCCTGTCCCCCCCCTCCTCCTGCTGCTGCCCAGAGGATGCTGAAGGCGGGTTTTGCCCTTGTTCTCTCATCTCTGATGGATTATTAATGAGGCATTGTGGCAGGAGGAGTGGACAGCAGGACTCTTTTGTTATTATCCCCGTTGACTGAGCAGATTTTCTAGATTAGTCCAAGAGAAACGGAGCAGCAGAACGTGCGTCCGGTCAGCAGGAGGCGTGTCACGCGTCGTCCCGGTGTTAACCCCGTCTCCACAGTGAACTCTGGTCCGACAAACCTCAGTCTCGGGTTTGGTGTGAAATGAACCCCGGTGCATTTTGGAATGCGTGCGTGAAAACGAAGCAGGCCAAAAAACGGGAAGCAGGGAGAAATAAGACCACAGCGGCTGGAAATGGAACAAACGTTTCAGTTCTGGTCCTAATTGAACCGAGTCTCCTGGGAACGGCAGCGACGATGAAACCGTGGCGGTTCTCTTCTCTGACGTCTCCGCCGGTCTCAGATATTCACGACGATATTGACCTGACCAAGCCTGTGGTTGCAGCCGCTGTTAAAAAGTCTCCGGGTTTCCTCCAGGACGTCGGCTCCTGCCGGACTGCCGGCGTCTCTGGCGCACCGCGCCCGCTACGCCACCTACTTCGACGTGGCGGTGCTGCGCTGCCTGCTGCAGCCCCACTGGACGGAGGAGGGCGTGCACTGGGCCCTGATGTACTACCTGCAGCGCCTGAGGCAGATCATGGAGGAGAGACCGGAACGCAACCCGGAGCCCCTGGTCGTCCCGCTGCCCCGGCCTCGCAGCAGCTCCATGGTGGCTGCCACGCCCTCGCTGGTCAACACCCACAAGACCCAGGTAGCAGCGGCAGCCGATCGCCGTCATCAGATGTAGCAGCACCTTGATTGACTGAGGCTTTGCTTTGCTTTGCTGTGCAGGACATGAGTCTGAAGTGCAACGAAGAGGGGAAATCTCTGAGCACCGAGACCTTTGCCAAGGTTTCCCTCACCAACCTGCGG
Source organism: Poeciliopsis turrubarensis (assembly GCA_010277015.1). NCBI lineage: Eukaryota > Metazoa > Chordata > Actinopteri > Cyprinodontiformes > Poeciliidae > Poeciliopsis > Poeciliopsis turrubarensis. Next base: position 718,044 of record VMRN01000082.1, on the reverse strand, counting down.
CGACAGGCCGTCCCAGACCTGTCCTCTGACCTGGGCATGAACATCTTCAAGAAGGTCAGTGGCCCCGGCGTGACCCTACAGCGGGGCTCTTTACACTAAAGGCGTCTTGCTCTGCTGCAGTTCAAGAACCGGCGGGAGGACCGGGAGAGGAAGGGCTCCATTCCCTTCCATCACGCCGGGAAGAAGCGGCAGCGGCGCATGGGCGTCCCCTTCCTGCTGCACGACGACCACCTGGACGTCTCGCCCACACGCAGCACCTTCTCCTTCGGAAGCTTCTCGGGCCTGGGCGACGAGCGGCGGGCTCTGGAGCGCGGCGGCTGGCAGGCCACCATCATGGGTAGGTCACCACGCCTGCCGACCTGCAGAAACGTTCGGAGAGGCGATCTAAAGGAAAGGAGACGAAACGGTTCGAACCAGAAGGTTTTCAACATCGCTGGCTCGTAACAGCAGAGAAGGCGACGCAGATTGAGATTTGTCCAGCTCATCGAGCCTCCGGCAGCATCTGCTGTTCAGGTTTTCCTTCAAAAAACGCCGCGTGAATCCCCCTGGCCTTTCCCCATTCCTTTCCAGGTAAATTCACACGCAGAGGCAGCACGGACACAGCTGCCGACGCCGACAGCCTGAGCGCCAAGCACTCCCACTCCCACCACTCTCTGCTCAGAGACATGCCCGACCACTCCAACAGCCACAGCGACAACACGGTGAAGGAAGGTGAGCCGGTGGGGGGGGGCCGCGCAGGGGGGCGGGGGGGGGGGGGGAGGCCGAACGGTGCCGGAGCCAAAGGCGGAAGCCGCGAATAAACATGAAGGTTTATTAGGAAACAGAGTCCAGGAGCCGTGTCGTTTCACCGCTAATTAGATCCGCCAGGAGACGGCGGATGCTTCCGTCTCTGCCGGGTTACGTAACGCAGTCATTACCGAGACAAACGCACCCAGATAACAGGCCTGGTTTTTAGACGCAGAGCGACTCTCTGAACCTGAACCCGAAGCGGAAAACAGCCTCACTAATCGGTTTAGGATCACGTATCTTGGTTGCTTTTGTTTCAACGTCTGCAGCCTGAAGTTTGCCACACATTGGTAATTTTACCAGCACGATTACTTTTTGATGACTTTGACTTGAAAGGAAAATAAAAATAAGCAAAGAGGTTTAATGGACGAAGTGGAAATGAATGCTTGTCTCAACAATAGGACATAAATGTCAATAGAAATTTTAATAACTGTCTCAAACTGGTAATTATTAAAAATCGAGGAGAATTGGGGGGGAAAATTCAGTGGAAGAAAGACCTTTTTGGGGATGAGACGCTTCATGAGTCGCTGAACTGTTTTTGTGAAGTGCGGTCTCAGATCTCCACCATCACCATGGCGGCGTTCAACACCACGGTGGCCTCCTTCAACGTGGGCTACGCCGACTTCTTCACCGAGCACATGAAGAGGCTGTGCAACCCGTCCGCCGCGCCCGAAATCCCCGTGGAGCCGCTGGCCTGCTCCAACCTGCCCCGCAGCCTCACCGACTCCTGCATCAACTACTCCTGCCTGGAGGAGGGCGAGAACATCGAGGGCACCAACAACTTTGTGCTGAAGAACGGCATGCTGGACCTAACGGTGGGGAAACCGGCCGGAGCCCAGACGCGTCTCCTGGCAGCTCCGTCCGGCGGCATAACGCGCTTTCCCTTTTCCCTCCACCAGGCCGTGCTGCGGGCGCTCTACGCCGTTCTCGCCCACGACATCAGCTCCAGGATCTGCGACGTGGCGCTCAACATCATCGACTGCCTGCTGCAGCTGGGCGTCGTCCCCGGCATGGGCAAGAAGCTGTCCAAGCCGGACAACAAGGAGAACCAGGAGGCCCGGGCCAAGGAGCCGGCCGGCCAGAGCCTGGCAGGCGGCGCCCAGGGCGGCGCCCCGCTTCCAGGGGCCAGCGGGGGTGGAGACGGAGGCGGAGGAGGGGGGAGCGGCGGCGGCAGCGGGCAGGGGAGCAAGGATGACGTGAAGAATAACAAAGAGAATGACAAGAAGGTGAGTTCAGAGTTTATGCTCTAGATTTTAATCTCGAACACTTTCAGAGGATTATAAGCCTGGCGGGCCACCAGGCTTTACTTGCCAGATTTTATTTAACTTATCATACTCATTTTATGTTTCTCTTCTTCTTCTTCATCAGGAGGAAGAGGGTTGTGGTTTCAGCACCCACCGCCTGGCTCTCACCATGTTGATCAAGATAGTCAAGTCTCTGGGCTGCGCTTACGGCTGCGGGGAGGGCCACCGAGGACTGTCAGGAGACCGCCTCAGGATGCAGGTTGGGACGCTTGATCTCAGCTGATTATTTCCCTATGAACACGGCGAACACGCCACGCTTGCTACCGCATATTTTATCTTTCATTGCAGGCCCAGAATTGCCTGACTAATCTGTGTAAGCTGGACAAAGTGCAGTTTCGCCAAACAATGCGCGAGTATGTCAACAAAGACTCCCTCAATAACATTGTGGACTTCCTGCACGCACTGCTGGGCTTCTGCATGGAGCCCATCACTGACAGTAAGTATGTGGAGTATCTGAGTGGGATGCAAGCCGTCAAAACGTTTGCATCAGCCTTGATTCCAGATGCAGAAACTGGATGAAATTGAGCAGCACAAATATTAGAAAAAGATAATATTAGTTTTCCACGGTTCGATGAACGTTGAACGCGTATGCAGGATTTGCTGCAAAAAAAAAAAAAAGTCAGGAACGAAAACATGCTTGCATGTTAACATGCTGCACTTCAGCCGGCGTCGAGTTTAGTCTGCTAACTTGTTAGCATCAAAAAACAGCAAAAATACTAAGCATTTTCATTCACATTCAGCTTTTCAAGAGCTAATTATTAAGGTTAATTAGCAAGGTATAAAAACATGCAGATGTAAGTAAATTCATTTGATCCAGAAAACACATTAAGACAAATACTCTAATGCTAAGGCATTAGCATACCATTAGCATTAGCTTTTGAGAAAATTAAGCTAAGGAATAAAAATTGCCCACAAATGGTTTTTTAAAGTGAGACTGCCTTCTTAAAGTAAAGTTTGGAACAAGAAACCATGTTATTAAAATATGGTGACAAGCATCCATCCTATTTTTATTTTAATTTGGTCAAGTTTAACATCATAAACATTTTTATAACTTGATTTAATTTTGTGAACAAATTTTAACCATCGGCAAATCTGGATAAGGCAGATTTGAATCAAAACATTGGACATCGGAACTGCTAGCATTAGCATGTACCTCAATTTGAGATGGCAAACACTGCTACAGAAAAATGGATTTAAAAAAAAAAAATATGCTGAGGTAAGCTGACTGTTTTTTTGGTTTTTATTTCAAATGTGAAAGAGAAAACGACCCCAGAATAATATTGTAGAAATGCTAATGTTAGCATAAAACCAAAGTGCGCAAAATTTAGAATCATCCTCGCTACATAAAGTTTGCGAAAACGTTCCAAACTCAGACATTAAGATGTTTAAAGCACAACATAAAATGACATATTCGAGAGCGTTAAGGGTTTCTGACAAAAATAAAATAAAAATGACAACGCTGCATTAGCAAAACGGCAAGAGTGTGTAAAGCTTGGGGCCGCTAGCTTGTCTCTGGAACAAAAGACATGGCTAACGGCTAAACTACCATTAAAAATAATCATAGCTTGTACATTAACAAAAACCTTTTTACTTTTTAACAAAAAGTAACAATTATCATCGTACTACTACATAAAATAGTCTTTAGAAGGGACTCAATAACAGCTAGCATACTAGGAGTGAACAAAGCTAAATGTTTGACCCTGCTGTCCCACCCTGCACCTTGACTTTGCATTCCAACCCTACCTGTGTCTGTGTGCGTGCGTGTGTGCGTGCTTGTGTGTGTGTGTGTGTATCTGTCTTCCCCCTGTCCTCCATCCACTTGTCTTTGCTCGTCGTGTTTTTGACGTTTTTTGACGTTTTTTTCCCCCTGCTTACTTTTCCTTCATCCACTTCAGGCGAGCCAAATCCCGACTTCCTTACTCGCTCATCCATTCTGTACACTTGCCAATTGGAAGCTTCTCCCATTGCATTGCTGCTGTGACGGTGGCTACGAGACAACATTGAACATGCCAGTTTTACCAGTTTCGCGCTGAAATTTTCAAGTATTTTGTACATACTGTCATTTAGTGCAAAATACTCAGTTGGCAAGTTGCTGAAGCAATGAGTGTTTTATTGATGGAAAGTGACCAAGGGCACCTTGTTCTCTTTTTTTTTTTTCTCTGTGTGTGTGTGTGTGTGTGTGTGTGTGTTTTACTTTTGACTTGTGTGCATCTTGGGGTCACCTCCTGGTGGAGGTGGGGTGCCACGTCCTTTCTGAGACCACCTTACATGTCTGTGCTGGCCTGATGTCAATCAACCTGTGCCCCGCCTCTTTTCTCTTGCAGAGTACGGCAGTGCAGGTGAGAGGTCCAGGAGGGCGAAAAAAAGAAACATCGGTAGATACACACGATTGATGATTAATAACAGTCAATAACATAAGCAATAAGATGGCGTTACTCACCCAATCAGACCCTCCCCGAGACACCGCTTTCATCGCTGCACCCCTCACTCTGTCCGAAAGTGACAAACTCGCCTGCAACTCCTAAACTTACACCTGTGTGTGTTGAATCTGGCTTTTTTTTTTTTTTTCTTTTTTTTGCAGTTTCATCTAACTGGACCCAGACAATAAGCCCCCTACTCTGTTTAAAGCAGGCCTTAGTCACTTGCATGTATCCCCTGTTCAAAATCCTTTTGATTTTGCTTCTCCCCCCATATGCTTTACGAACCCCTTTCCTTTGCCCCTTGCCTCCTTTCTGTTGTATGGGCTCACTCCTCCAGCCGGTCAGTATTGTCCCCCTCCCACTTCCATCCCGCCGACTGAACGGGCTCCTGTATCATCCCCGATCTCTCCTGCCTCCCTGCTGCTTCCAGACAAGGCGGGCTTCGGCAACAACTTCGCCACGGGGGACAACAAGTCGCTGGCGCAGAACATGGAGGCAGTGGTGGTGGGCTGCATGTTCAAGTCCCTCATCACCCGCTGTGCCTCGACCACGCACGAGCTGCACAGCCCGGAAAACCTGGTGAGTTTCAAGCATCGCCTGGAAGGTCAAATGTCATTTTACGTTTCATTTGTTATTTTTGAATGTTTGATGTGGAGGAATTCCAACCAGAGGCCACATTTCAAACGGCGAATATCAACCGCTCAAGACGGTTTCTCGTTCACTCTTCGCGTTGCCTTCGCAGGGCCTGTACTGCGACATCCGCCAGCTGGTTCAGTTTATAAAAGAGGCCCACGGAAACGTGTTCCGCAGGGTGGCGCTGAGCGCGCTCCTGGACAGCGCCGAGAAGGTGACCGCCGCCAAGAAACCCGACGAGAAGGACGACGGCAAACAGTTCGGACCAAGAAGGTAGTGGCCGGTCGGTGGCTGGAGTCATTCTGAGAGTCGTGGTGTTTTCTCTGATCGATGCTCTCTTGCCTGTAAATGGAAGCAAACCTCTGTGTATCCAATCACAGCGACTGTTTCTCATCACTGCTTGGTTGTTTTTCCTCATGTCTTGTCACCATCTTGTCTGAGTGAATGATTTGATGCTGTCATTCTCAAAGTAATGTGGCTAAACACTTGAGAAAGTCCTCTTTGCTTGCCACATTACCCCATTACACCAGCAGCGTCACATAAATACAGCATGCGGAATACTCATGTCGTGGTAACAATATGCCATATCCTGAAGTGCAATAAGCTAAACTTAAAAAGACAAGAAAAAGCGACTCTTAAAAAGAACTATGACCTGTGTAATGTCCCCTGCGTACCTGTAGCGGGATTGTAGGAAAACCAAGTTCAAGAGGTAAGCCAACACTACACCTCCAAGGTGAGGCGTTCATGGTCATCCTAATCGTAAGTATGTGATCCCCAACTAATAACCCAAAGACCAAAAGCATTGCGCAACGTTTTGGACCCCATGACAGACCCAAAGCTGTCTGTCCATCTCTGGGGGACCCAGAATGCGGAACATGGTTTCAACCTTGAAGGGGCTTTCTCTCAAACTGCAAACGATTCCAGCTTTGGCTTGAAGACCCCAACATAATCGCATCCTCTTTGTAAAGCAATCACAGGCTGTTTTTGGGGAACGTATGTCACGATTTTGATATGATAAAAAAAATTAAAGTGGAAATTGCTCTCGGATTGTCTTGCTCAACGTCTGAGGAATACGGCAACAGAAGAAGAAATGCCTCTGCCCGGGGCTGGAAAACCTCTGTGAGCCTCACGGAAGAATGTGCTGCGGTTTGTCGAAACCACGGTTGACCTTTTGGGAGAAGCAACGACAGCGAACCCCTTTGAATTTGATGTTCTGCCTGAAGAGAAATCTAGTGGCTTTACCTACCAAACTGCTGGCATCTGAACCGTTCCTCCCCATTCTGCGGTTGCTTGTCCTGACTTGTCCTCGCTGCATCGAATGAACTCATTTGGCGCCTTACTCAAGTGGGCTGTGTTGGTATGTGTGTGTGTGTGCGTGCAGGTCTGAGGCGGGTGTGTCCGGGGAGAAGGGTCAGGTGTCCAGTGCTGCAGATGAGTGTCGCAGCTGCATCTCCAGTAGACCCCCCCAGACCCCCGAACAGTGAGTGTCCAGATCACAGCATCCCCATGACACATCAGCTCTGTTGATCCCAGCTGCCATTCCAAACTGTCCGTGCTCCCCTTCGTGTGATCTCACGACGTTGGCGTTTTCGGTGCGCACGTATTCACCCCCTCCCCTTCACCGCCTTTCGTCTTTGCGCCGCCAGCGACGAACAGATCCCGGGCGCCCTGCTCGGCAGGAAGGACTTCTGGAGGAAGATGTTTAAGTCGCAGAGCGCCGCCAGCGACACCAGCAGCCAGTCGGAGCAGGACACCTCGGAGTGTACCACCGCGCACTCCGGTACCACCACCGACCGACGCTCCCGATCCAGATCCCGACGCATCTCGCTGCGCAAGAAGCTCAAGCTCCCGATTGGTGAGTCTAATCGATCTACAGCCATCTCTTAAACCGCCCAGTTTCATCATGCAGCTAATGACCAAGTCTCCTTCGTTTCCATGACCACATCTCGATCTGATATATGTGCTTTGTGTCCGACGTTTGTTCATCCTGAGAGGTCGGGTCACTTCATCTCTTCAATCTGCTGTGTGTCCCTCTGTGTGCCTCAGCATGCCGTAGGACCGCCCGCCTCCCCATCACTCGCTCTGTCCTACGTATGTGGACGCGGATCCATCCTCTGATCCATCCTCATGCAATGTTTCCCCCGTCTCTTTGTCCCGTTTGTCTGTCTCCGTCCGTGTCCCGTGTGTGCACGCTGCTCCAGACCGGGAGTTCATTTTTGTCAGCTTTTTGTCTTCTGCAACGGGCTTCGGTGTGGAACACCACTGATTATTAGCAAAAGTTGCCTCTTCAAAAGACCTAATTTAAGTAAATTCATGTTTCCCGTCTGCTGGACCCTGCATGCTCATTTGCATTAAGCTGAAAGTGTTTCATAAAGTTTGTTTTAGTCGCTTTCTTGTCCTGGTTGGTTCCAGGAAACTGGCTGAAGCGCTCCTCCCTGTCTGGCCTCACCGACGGCGTGGAGGACCTGCTGGACATCAGCTCCGTGGACCGGCTGTCCTTCATCCGTCAGAGTTCGAAGGTCAGCCTCCCCGAAGGAGCCCCCGAGCCGCGGCCGGAAGCGCACGCCGTGACACGCTTCCCGTTTCAGGTGAAGTTCACGAGCGCGGTGAAGCTGTCCGAAGCGGGCGCCGCCGGGCCGGAGTACGGCAGGGACGAGGAGGAGAATTTCTTCAAGCGGCTCGGTAAATGGAGGTCTGGCAGGAGGAATCCATCCAAGCTTCACCACACAGAAGAGAAAGATGGTAGACCTCCCCCACCCTGGGGTGTCCCACGCTCCATCCTGCTTTTGTCTCCGCGCGCTCTCTCTGTCCTGTCTCAGTGGTGTCCTGTCTCGTCCTGTCTTTGGCCATCCGTTGTCCCCGTGTCTCCCGGGCAGCTGCTCAACCGAACCTCCTCAGCCCGTCAGTGTTGAGGTCATGTCTCGAAGGCGTTTTGCGACAAAAAGTTTCCAGAAGGTTGTGAACAACAAAACAACAACGATGGCGGCACAAGATATGAGCTGACCTGCATTGGGTCCATTTAAAATAGCTTCCAATTCGTTCGTTGTATGTTAATAGTTTGAGTTTGGCAAATATGGGCTGGAATATGTCGGCTCATCCCAACATATGGGATCAGTTGTGGTTTCCCAGATGACCGTCTTTGTATGAGTTTAATGAAGTGTGGATTATGGCCACGTCTGGGAACAAACCACAACCTGCCTGTGTCCAATAATCGGTTGCATATGAAAGGGGGCCCATCTGGGAAAGTAAAGACACCTGGCAGTTAGCTACTGGGCTACATGTGAAGCCAAGATGGTTTGGAAAGGGTCTGAAGACATTGGAAGTTTCCAAAAAGTTTTGTTTTGGTTTAATATCTGATGCATATCAGACAAAATACTGGTTATCAGCCGCAAATGTTTTTTTTTTTTCTAAATGTCTAAAAATCATTGAGCTCATGAAGTGTTTTTGACTTTTTGAAACTTTTTGTGCAAAACCAAAACGCTCAGGCGCGACTCCTTCCAAAACAGGTCGCCCAGAACCTGAGCGTAATTTGTCCGAAGCGTCTTTCGTCGCTTCCTCCCGGCGAACCCGGACGTTGTCTCCAATAAGTCATCCGTTGGAGAGCATCTCCACGCCAGCTGTAGCATGACGCTGCCGGTGCTCCCTCCGTCTCTTCTGTGGTGACGTTGTGGTGGTATTTTCCAGCTCGTAGCGAAACGACAGTATCGTCTGCATACAGCTTTACCTCTGTGGGGCTGCGCTCACACTTGATCTGCCGTCGAAGGCGTTCTCTCTGCAAGTAGAAGCGGAACAGGAGACGGCGTTCACGTGTCGGCTCAGCCCGTGGCTGTTTTCTCTCGCTCGTGTTTTCATTCGTGCTCAATGTGCTGGAAGGCCACGCCTCTTCACGCAACGCGAGACCTTTGATGCAGTTTTCCCGTGAAACGCGGCCTGCTGTCCCAGCACCTTCCGTCTGCGCCCCGTTCTCCAGGGCCCCATGGTTTCCAGGAGCGCTTGGCGGCCAGCCAGGAGGCCATGAAGAACAAGAACGTGGTGAACCTGGGCGCCATCCGGCAGGGCATGAAGCGCTTCCAGTTCCTCCTCAACTGCTGCGAGCCGGGAACCATTCCTGACGCCTCCATCCTTGCCGCCGCTCTAGACTTGGTACAAGCGTCTCTGAAAATTTCCAAGATCACTTTTACACTGAAAGCAGATTAGTTAAAAACCTCCCCTGTGATTACCTAACCCTTCATTTTATTTGTTGTATTGAGCTTTTGTGGATACAATCAACAGATATAGCAATCCAAGATGTCAAATTTGGTGTTTCTTACCTTCGATATGAATTATTATATTAGCCAAACATTATGGTAATAATGAGCCCAGATGTTATACATTTGAAGAATGAGTTCAGTTTGTTTTATAAGTCCTTATTTTTGGTGAAAACAAACAAACAAACAAAAAAAAGTTAATGTTAATTTGTAGCCTAATTCTCATTTGCCAGCGGCGGCTGCTCGGTTCCTGATGCCGGCCTATCATGGATCAGATCTGGAGTGCCAAAATGAAGACGACTTAGTTAAAAAAAAACAAAAAAACAACATAACCAAGCCAGACCGGATCCGTTTAATCACTATTTAATGTTTCTCTGCTGTTTAGGAGGCTCCAGTCGTGGCCCGCGCTTCCCTGTTCCTGGAGTGCGCCAGGTTCGTCCACCGCTGCAACCGTGGCAACTGGCCGGAGTGGATGAAGGGCCACCACGTCAATATCACCAAGAAGGGCCTGTCCAGGGGCCGCTCGCCAATAGTGGGCAACAAGAGGAACCAGAAGCTGCAGTGGAACGCTGCCAAGCATTTCTGCCAGTGGGGAGATGTGAGTTAAACGGGATCAAACCGAGCGGCCGGTCCGTCTGTCCGCCTCCTCTGACTGCGTCCGTCTGCGCAGGCCATCGGCACCAGGCTCAGTGAGCTCTGCCACTCGGACAGCGAGAGCCCCGCCAACATCCTGGGCTACGTCTACGACGAAGAGACCAAGCGCAGGATGAGGAAGGAAGACGAGGAGGAGGACTACTTAGAGGACAGTGAGTCACATCCAGAAACATCCAGAAAGAAACAGCCAGAGTATGTTTCTGGTCTTTGTATATAAGGGAAAAAATTCCAACTTTTAGGCCAGTTAATATAATGGAACTTGACCAAAAGTCATATTTGACATATGTGGTAGTTTTATAACAACTGAACTGAATATAGTTAAAGGATTGGGCGAAAAAAGTCACTCTGCGTCTGGAAAATACATAATTCAAAAGGTTTGGGTTTTTAGCAATTTTTAGTTTGACCACCAGATGGCAGCAAGCGTCTCTTACTGCCCCTTTAAAAGTTTTTCCAGTGCTGGTCACCTGACATGTGCTGAGACGATCCGGCCTCATCGTAAATACAACACATCTTCATTTTCTTCATAACCTTTTGACCTCAGGAGGTCAAGCGTTGAGGACTTAAATATGGCCAGATTGGAGGTTTTATGTGTTTGTTGTGGCTCTAGGGCTTCCTCTCTTATGTTTGCTGTCTCATCAGACACGGTGAACCCTACGAAGTGCGGCTGCCCTTTTGCCCTGAAGATGGCCGCCTGCCAGCTGCTGCTAGAGATCACCACCTTCCTGCGGGAGACGTTCCCCTGCTTGCCTCGGCCTCGGACCGAGCCGCTGGTGGTCAGTCCCGAGCCTCTTCTCTTGGCGTTTCCTGTGTCGGCACCCTGAGACTGTACTGATACGTCGGCGCGCTGCGCTTTCAGGACCTGGACAGCTGCCGGCTGCGCCTGGACCCGGAGCTGGGCCGCCACCGCTACGAGAGGAAGATCAGCTTCGCCGGCATCCTGGACGACGAGGACGGCCACGACTCCCTGAACAGCAGCAGCCACACGCTGAAGTCGGACACCACGGGGGAGGAGAAGAAGCCCCAGGAGGCTCAGGGTGAGCCACGAGTCGGCGGAACCCCCCTTCCCCAGGCTTCCCGTTTTAATATCGCCGCCGCTCCTGTCGCTCCCCAGCTCCTGTCAGGAAGATCCGCATCGGAGGCTCCCGGCTGCTGCAGATCAAAGGCGCCCGCAGCTTCCGCGTGAAGAAGGGCGGCTCGCTGTCTTCCATCCGCCGGGCGGGGAGCCTGAAGAGCACCAAGCTGTCCCGGCAGGACTCCGAGTCCGAGAACGAGGAGGGGCTGCTCTCCCAGACGCAGAGCAGGGACACCGTCACCGACATCGGTGAGTCGCGGCGCCGGGGGCCAAACGACGCCTTGGTCCTGAACCCGACTGCTACGCTTCTGTGTCGTTTTCAAGCTTGGAAGCTGATAATAAAAGAGGTAACATCTCTTGAAGTTTCATGTTGACGTTGCAGGAAGTCCCTTCAGCACCAGCGAGCCCAGCATCGAGCCTGAGGGCCAGGGCTCAGGGGGAGCCGAAGACAACTACCACCGCAACATGTCCTGGCTCCACGTACGTCCCACCAGCCTGAGCCGCCGGCTCCGCCGCCTCGTCCTCCAGACGCTCTGATCTGTCTCCGTGTCTCCGTCCAGATTATGATCCTGCTGTGCAACCAGCAGAGCTTCATCTGCACACACATCGACTTCTGCCACCCGCGCTGCTACCAGCACCACGGCCGCTCCTGCGCCCGCCTCGTCCGCGCCATCAAGCTGGTCTACGGGGAGTCGGTGGACAGCCTGAGGGAGGACGGCGCCTCCGGCAACGTCGGAGGACGCGCAAAGAGGAGCAAGGAGGTAAAGCGCGGAGAGCCGTTGAAGGGAAACGGGAGCCTGGGGTTTTTAAAGCCGTGCTTTTTCGCCCTTCAGTGTTCGGATAAATCCTGCCTGAGAACGCCGTCCATGAAGAGGAAGCCGACCGACTCCAATGCAGAAGGGAAGAAAGACACCGGGATGCTCAAGTACATCCGCAACCAGGTCGGCTCCTTTGCTCAGTCCAAGGTTCAGTTGAGGACGATGACAGCGATTCCTCACCAAGTCTGTGGATTTGCTTGGTTTCAGGTGATGAGTTTGTCCCCGGCTCCTCTGTCGCTGCTGATCAAGGCCGCCCCCATCCTCACCGACGACATGTACGGAGACATCCAGCCCGCCGCCTGGGAGCTGCTGCTCAGCGTGGACGAGCACATGGCAGCCGCCGCCGGTACGTTTCACACACAGCCGAGATTTAAGGGCTCGTTCGTTTGGATTCCCACCACGATGAGGTTCCTGTTCACCTGACATCAACACTTCCCGACGATTTCCACCCCCTCCCCCAGCCGCCATGTTTCTCCTCTGCGCCGTCAAAGTCCCCGACGCCGTGACCGAGATGATGATGGCGGAGTTCCAGCACCAGGAGGCCTGTCAGCGCATCAACTCCATCCTGAAGTTCTACACGCTGTGGCGTTTCCGCTACCAGGTGTGGCCGCGCATGGAGGAGGGAGCCCAGCAGATCTTCAAAGTACGGACACAACACTGCGGGAAACTTGAGTACAACTCCTTAAGCAAGCGCTTCGTTACCGTAAACCTGTTCTCCATCCGTCAGATCCCTCCGCCCAGCATCAACTTCACCCTGCCATCCCCCATCCTGGGCATGCCCTGCGTCCCCATCTTCGACCCGCCCTGGGTGCCGCAGACCACCGGCAGCGTCCAGGACCCCATCAACGAAGACCAGTCTGTACGCACAAAAAGGGTTCACTCTCGATCCTTTTTTTTTTTTTTTTTTTTACGCACTATTTTAACCAAACTCTCTTTGATTCTGATGACGACCTGCCAGCACAAATCATATACTATAATTTTGATCTATGAACTGTCTTTGTTTTTAGTTCCCCACATTAATTCAGTCAGTCCATACCATAGTAAGTTGGTATCTCTGTCCGAGTGTTTGCGCTGATGCATCTTGTGAAGTCAGATCGAGGATAATCACGAGGGGGCGGGGGGGTGGGGGGGGGGCGGTCCCGATCTCGTGCTGCATCTTTCATCAAAAAAAAAAGAAAAAAAAAACACAAAAAAAAAGTCTTCCAGCACTTGCTTTTGACTGCGAGAGGAGTGGGGGGAAAAAAAATGACAGCATGCATATCAGGCGTACCGACTGTTGACCGTTGTGCTGTTCGTGCATGCTCCATCGACTGAGAATGGCTGAATGTTGACCGTACCATGTGTCCAGAGGACCGTACTTAAGACGCACATTGAGCATTTTGAAGGACACAGTAACTTTCTCCCCAGTTTTCGGCCTCTGAACCTGACCAGAGATGCTCCCATGTTGACGGTTAGTCCGCAATTGGACTAACCAGTACCGTCAGGGGGCTGGGGGGGGGTCAGGGGGTGGGGGTGTAGAGCGAGGATGAGCATCACTTCTTCAATGTAGTTTTACTCAAGTAGAAGTAGACAAAACGAAAGCGCTATGAGCAAATTCTGCTTGTATTTTAAGCAAAAATACCAAATCTTAAGCAGAAAAAACCCCGTTTATTTCAATTTATTATCAAAGCTTATGGTAGTGTGTGGATATATATATCTATATATATATATATATATCTTTGAACAAAGTAAAAAAAATAAATAAAAGGACCTGTGGTGTTTGTTGTGTAATCACTTGACCTCAAAACGCTGCGACAGATTTAATGCAGCGAACGTCGCAAAGACTTTGGATCCTTGATGTCGCGCATGGCGGCGGCGGCGGCATCATGCTGTGGGGATGCTTTTCTTCGGGAGGGCGGGGCAGGAAGAGGAGATCGGTTTTCAAAATGTAGCGTTGTCAATTTAGTCTCCGTTTTGATCTCAAAGGTGGTTCATATTCAGGGGTTTTTATGCAGGTTGCACCTTTTAACTCGCCGTTTAGCTGCGGTGCGTTCACTGACTGTGAGGTGGGAAAAGATTTTTGAAGCGCCTCCAGCTGGGAACAATTGGCTTGAACTCTTGACCCTTGGGTGTTCAGAGGAGCTCGCTGGAGGAAAGTTACTGTTCTGTCGTTGAGACCGAGACGTTCTCCTTGAAGTCAGCCACGTTCACCTTCCTGGGTGGGTGTCGGGGGTGTGAACGCTCTCCGGCCCCTCTCTCCTACGTTTAGAAATCGTTCTCCGCTCGGGCCGTGTCGCGCTCCCACCAGCGCGCCGAGCACATCCTGAAGAACCTGCAGCAGGAGGAGGAGAAGCGGCGGCTGGGCCGCGAGGCCAGCATCATCACGGCCATCCCCGTGGCCCAGGAGGCCTGCTACGAGCCCACCTGCAGCCCCCCGCCGGAGCAGGAGGAGGAAGGTGGGGGGGGGAGCCGTCGCCCAGCGCGCCCGCCCGGCCACGTTCCGCTCTCTTGACGGCCCGTTTCTCTCCTTGGTCCCGCCAGCAGAAGAAGTGGTGAACCTGGCGTCCCGCCGCCTCTCCGTCAGCCCGTCCTGCGCCTCCAGCAACTCCCACCGGAACTACTCCTTCCGCCGAGGCTCCGTCTGGTCCGTCCGCTCCATGGCCAGCGCCGAAGGTAGCGACACGCCAACACGGCTCACGACCAGCTCGGAAATGTGGCAAAGCCGTGTCCTAACTTTCACTGGTGTGTTGTTTTGAAGATGAAGAAAACACAACCGATCACACTCCCACACACCACATGCTTCAGCCTCCTCAAGCTGTCTTCCCAGCATGCATCTGTGCTGCAGTCTTACCAATAGTCCACCTCATGGAAGACGGAGAAGTCAGAGAGGACGGTGTGGCTGGTAGGTTGAAAAAAAAAAAGAAAAAAAAAGATCCGACTCTAACTCTAGAGAAGCAACCTGCTGATTAACGAAGTATTTCATTTCTAGTCATCCGAAGGCCCTAATTTGAATAACTGAGCGTTGACTCGCCTCTTGCTGCTGTTTCAGTGAGTGCTGTCGCACAGCAGATCCTCTGGAACTGCCTGATTGAAGATCCCGCTCTGGTCCTCCGCCACTTCCTGGAGAAACTCACCGTGAGCAACAGACAGGTGGGAGAGCTGTTTGAAGTCGCGACCTCCTGATTTTTTGAGCAGCAATAAAAGCAGCGGCGGCGAATGCAGAAAGGGCTTTCTTGTTCTGCGTTGACGGATGCGTTGCGAGTTTTCCGAGCTGCTGCTGTGTCTCCAGGATGAGCTCATCTACATGCTGAGGAAGCTGCTGCTGAACATCGGCGACCTGCCCGCTCAGACCTCCCACATCCTCTTTAACTACCTGGTGAGATAACGCCCCTCCCTGCTGAGTGTGTGCGCCGCTCAGGTTGCGGTTCCTGACCCCCCGGTCTGTGACTGCCAGGTGGGGCTGATCATGTACTTTGTGCGGACGCCGTGCGAGTGGGGCATGGACGCCATCTCGGCCACGCTGACCTTCCTGTGGGAGGTGGTGGGCTACGTGGAGGGGCTCTTCTTCAAAGACCTGAAGCAGACCATGAAGAAGGAGCAATGCGAGGTCAAGCTGCTGGTCACTGCCTCCATGCCAGGTGAGCGGGCCGCCCTTTCGCCCTCGCCACAGAACACAGGACCGGCTGGACGCTCGTGTCTTTTGGTCCTCAGGAACCAAAACGCTGGTGGTGCACGGCCAGAACGAGTGCGACATCCCCACCCAGCTGCCGGTCCACGAAGACACCCAGTTCGACGCTCTGCTGAAGGTAAACCCCCCGGCGCCGCCTCCTGTGCTGAATGAACAGCCGGGATCGCGCGCAGGGGACGTCAGCTTTGTCCGTCTCCTCCCCACCAGGAGTGTCTTGAGTTCTTCAACATCCCTGAGGCCAGATCGGCTCACTACTTCCTCATGGACAAGAGATGGAACCTCATTCACTACAACAAGGTGCAGCTTGAACCAGACTCAAATATTTTTTTGTCTTTTTACCTTTTTTGTAACTTCCCGTTGTCCATTTTGCTCCGTCAGACCTACGTCAGGGACATCTACCCGTTCCGGCGCTCCGTCTCCCCTCAGCTCAACCTGGTCCACATGCTGCCTGAGAAAGGACAGGAGCTGATCCAGAAACAGGTAGCGCCTCCGCACCCCGAACTCCTCCTGCAACACCGGCCCCAGCGGACCCTGAACCGCCGTGTGCCGCCCCCGCTCAGGTGTTCACCCGGAAGCTGGAGGAGGTCGGCCGGGTGCTGTTCCTGATCTCGCTGACGCAGCGCATGCCGGCGGTGCACAAGCAGTCCCACGTGTCGCTGCTGCAGGAGGACCTGCTGCGCCTGCCCTCCTTCCCCCGCACCGCCATCGACGCAGAGTTCTCCCTCTTCAACGAGCCTCAGGGTGAGTCAGACGTCTATTCGCGCGGCGGGCGTTGAAACGGCGGCGTCACCGCTGCGGTCCGTCCAGGTAAGGAGCTGTTCGGGCTGGACACCCTCCACAAGGTGCTGTGGATCAAGCTGCTGGAGGAGATGTTCCTGGGCATGCCCAGTGAGTACCCCTGGGGGGACGAGATGATGCTGTTCCTCAACGTGTTCAACGGTGCGCTGCTGCTGCACCCTGAGGACAGCTCGCTGCTGCGCCAGTACACCGCTACCGCCATCAACACGGCCGTCCACTTCAACCACCTGTTCTCTCTGAGCGGCTACCAGTGGATCCTGCCCACCATGCTGCAGGTAGGCCACCGCCGACCGGGCGCCCGGCGCCGACGCAGAGTGACGGTTCCGCTCCGGTTCTGTTCCAGGTCTACGCGGACTACGAGAGCAACCCGCTGCTGCGGCAGGGCATCGAGTTCTGCTGCAGGCAGTTCTACATCCTCCACAGAAAGCCCTTCATCCTCCAGCTGTTTGCCAGCGTGGCGCCCCTGCTGGAGTTCACCGTAAGAGCCGATAAAGTCCCCGAAACTCTCTCAGCCTGCCACGCGTGCCCGCCCTAACGCTCTGACCCGAACCCCACCTTCCCCCCCCGAACCCTCCCAGACCAGCACCAGCACCGACCTGTCGAAAGGCGTGTCGGCCCAGTGTCTGTTCGACCTGCTGGTGTCTCTGGAGGGGGAGACGCAGGACGCTCTGGATGCTCTGGAGCTGGTCCAGGCAGAGAAGCCGCTGCGCTCGCTGGGTAAAGCCTCACCCCCTCACACCCACCAGGCCTGGAGCAGGTTCACCATAAACCTCTCTTTTTCTCTCTCTCTGTCCCTCCAGACTTCTGCTACGGTAATGAAGACCTGGCCTTCTCCATCAGCGAGGCCATCAAGCTGTGTGTGACGGTGGTCGCTTATGCGCCCGAATCCTTCAGGAGGTAGACTACGAGCCGCGTCGTCTTCTTCTTTGGTTCCCTGCAGCAGTCGGGCCCTGATCCAGGTCTCTGGTTAGCCTTCAGATGCTGATGGTGCTGGAAGCGCTGGTTCCCTGCTTCCTTCAGAAGCTCAAGAGCAACACGGCGACGATGGAGTCTGCGTCCGCGGCCCGGGACGAGATCGCGGCCATTGCTGCCATGGCGACGTCCCTGCAGGCCCTGCTGTACAGCTCGGAGGCCCTCACCAGGTCTGGCTTCCAGCAGTAGCAGCTCTGATGGTTTTAGTCTTTGCATTCAGTGCCTGGAAACGTTTCCATCCGCAGGCCAATGACCGCCCCGCAGATGTCCCGCTGTGACCAGGGACACAAGGGGGGCACCACCGCCAACCATGCCATGTCCGGAGGCGTCAACACCAGGTGACAGTGGATCTGGTATTCCTAAATCCATCCCCAAGAGGAAGAGGGTTGAATGAAGGTGTGTGTCTGTGTGTGTGTTTCCAGGGACAATCTGCACCTGCTGGAAGAGGGCCAAGGCATGCCGAGGGAGGAGCTGGACGAGCGTCTTGCTCGGGAGGAGTTTCGCCGTCCGCGAGAGTCCCTCCTAAATATTTGCACCGAGTTTTACAAACACTGTGGACCCCGCCTCAAGATCCTGCAGAACATCGCCGGAGAGCCGCGCGTCACGGCCCTGGAGCTGCTGGACATTAAGTCCCACATGCGGTATAGCGCCTCCCTGCGCCTGGTCACAGGACTCGACGGGCAGTGGACGTTTTTCGGGCGTTTGCACGTGTTTTCATCTTTCTCTCATCAGGTTAGCGGAGATCGCCCACGCCCTGCTCAAGCTGGCGCCCTACGACACCCTGACCATGGAGAGCCGAGGCCTGCGGCGCTACATCATGGAGATGCTGCCCATCACCGACTGGTCGTCTGAAGCTGTGCGCCCTGCCCTCATCCTCATCCTCAAGAGGCTGGACCGCATGTTCAACAAGATCCACAAGATGCCCACGCTCAGGTGCGCTCGCCCACAGGCACTGTGCACCAGGTCTGTTGAACCCCGGACTCCCTTCTCTGTGGTGGCTGTGTCGTGGTGTGACGCTGGTGCTGTGGTGTGTGCAGTAGCTAGGCAGCTTCTCGGCGCTGTCGTCCATCCAGCTGTCTTTGTGGCTTCTGGTGTGCTTCTGTGCCGGCTGGGTGTGAGGCGTTCAGGGTTAGGGTCAGGTGTGTGACGACTTGTGGACTAACAGAGCACCAGTGGCAGTGTTCCCTCTTTGCAGAGGGGTATGTCCACTCTGAAGAGAACACATTACACTAAATATTGTGATGGTTTAGCGCGTTAGCATTAGCTTCTGCTAAATACCATGTTGGTTTAGCGCTTTAGCATTAGCGACCACAAAATACCATGTTGATTTAGCTCTTTAGCATTAGCATCCACAAAATACCGTGTTGATTTAGCGCTTTAGCATTAGCTTCTGCTAAATACCATGTTGATTTAGCGCTTTAGCATTGGTGTCCACAAAATACCATGTCGATTTACCGCTTTAGCATTAGCTTCTGTTAAATACCTTGTTGATTTAGTGCTTTAGCAATAGCTTCTGCCAAATACCATGTTGATTTAGCGATTTAGCATAAGCTTATGCTAAATACCATGTTGATTTAGCGCTTTAGCATTAGCTTCCACTAAATACTATGTTGATTTAGCGCTTTAGCATTAGGGTCCACAAAATACCATGTCTATTTAGAGCTTTAGCCTTAGCTTATGTTAAATACTATGTTGATTTAGCGCTTTAGAAATAGCTTCTGCCAAATACCATATTGATTTAGCGTTTAGCATCAGCTTATGCTAAATACCATGTTGATTAACGCTTTAGCAATAGCTTCTGCGAAATACCATGTCCATTTAGCGCTTTAGCATTAGCTTCTGTTAAATACCATGTGGATTTAGCACTTTAGCATTAGCTTATGCTAAATACTATGTTGCTTTAGCGCTTTAGCAATAGCTTACTCTAAATAGCATGTTGGTGTCGCACTTCAGGATTAGCAAACAAAATGTTTATGATTAGTGCTGTATTTGCACTTTATTTAAAGTTCGTGTTATCACCACTAACGTTTTGGCTAATGGTTCCCACCTTTGCAGTTTAGCCTCAACACATACATTCAATAGAGACTGTCTCCATAGCAACGTGTCTGAATTCATCTGGCAGTGCTAGCGGGATGGCTAACATCTTGCTAAAACTATCAGCAGTGATTGAACCCTGTCACATCTGAGCAACAACCCAACGCACCAATGAAAGCAGAGACGGCAGCCATTTATTGGCCGGTGAAGCAGTTGGTTACCACGGTCACCTTAGATGGATTAACAAATAAAAGATGTCCTTTTTAAAGAAGGAAAGACGGTAAAATGAAACAAAAAAAAAAAAACATGAGCGAGCAGATGGGGGAAAAAAAGAAAAGAAAATCCTGTGCACAGTTTTATTTTTACGTGGTTTTGATGGCCGACGTGACCTTGAGGATGAATGACAAGAGAAAAGCATTTTAGGTGAGGAGCTCAGAGGGAACACTGATCTGAGATGTCTGTTTACTACCGGAGCTGCCGCTGTATTTAAGCTTTGCTACATTTGATGTCTACACGTTTTTGTTTTTGTTTTTTTTAACGTAAAGAACAAAAAAAAACGACAACATTGTTTCATGCTCGG
The DNA here is from genome assembly GCA_010277015.1 of Poeciliopsis turrubarensis. Taxonomy (NCBI): domain Eukaryota; kingdom Metazoa; phylum Chordata; class Actinopteri; order Cyprinodontiformes; family Poeciliidae; genus Poeciliopsis; species Poeciliopsis turrubarensis. The sequence continues at coordinate 698,059 of VMRN01000082.1, read as the reverse complement.
ATGTTAGTCCTTTTGGTTCGTTTCGTCGGAGATCTAGAACTTCAGCGGAGTCTCCTGTGTGGCTTTCATGTGCTCTTCTTTTGTCATGGGGTGGAACTTGGTGGTTTTCCAGGAGACAAGTGGAATGGGAGGCGGCCAGTAATCTGATTGAGGGGATCTGTCTGACCCTCCAGCGCCAGCCAATCATCTCCTTCCTCCCGCACCTTCGGTCGCTGATTAACGTCTGCGTCAACCTGGTATGAAAGCACAAACGGTCACGAACCCAATTCTTCAAGAGTATTTCAACCATTTATTACTGTTTTATTAAGTGTCATTGCAGAAAGTGCTACTATGTAAAGCACTCCACACCAAGCTAATGCCAGAATGCCTGGGAAGCAGGATAAAGGCCCTGCTAGTTGTTGCTTTCGGAGTAGTTTTGAGAGAAAAGTAGACGTCAAGTGCCGACCTTTGTCACCAGGTGATGGGCGTGGTCGGCCCCTCCAGCGTGGCGGACGGCCTGCCGCTCCTCCACCTCAGCCCGTACCTCTCTCCTCCGCTTCCCTTCAGCACGGCCGTCGTCCGCCTGGTGGCTCTGCAGATCCAGGTGCCGCTCGTGACAAAATTCAGCCGACTCAACGAAAGAATTTGTCGGCACATTTTTTTTTTTTTTTTCCCCTCCCCGTCAGGCCTTGAAGGACGACTTCCCTCTCAGTCATGTGATCTCACCGTTCACCAATCAGGAGAGGCGAGAGGGGATGCTGCTCAACCTGCTCATTCCGTTCGTTCTGACGGTGGGCTCTGGAAGCAAAGGTAGCGGCACTCGACCGCCGAACTCGCTGTCTATTTCCCGGCTTTCGCGACGTTCTGCTTGTGTTGTTGGGCCGCAGACAGCCCCCACCTGGAGCAGCCGGAGATATTCCTGCTCCTCCAGACGGTCATCAACATCCTGCTGCCCCCTCGGATCATCTCCACCTCCCGCACCAAGAACTTCATGCTGGACGCCTCTCCGGCTCACTGCTCCACGCCCGGGGACACGGGGAAGGACCTGCGCCGGGAGGGCCTGGCAGAGTCCACCAGCCAGGCCGCATACCTCGGTACGCATACCTTCAACTCCGACTCTGTTGACGCCGACAGCTCTAGTCTTTTTTTTACGGTTTGTGCGATAACCTGGCTCCGCCCTCCACAGCTCTCAAGGTGGTGTTGGTTTGCTTCGAGCGGTCGTTGGGAAACCAATGGTACCGCCTGAGTCTGCAGGTCAAAGAGATGGCTCTGAGGAAGGTGGGAGGCCTGGCTTTCTGGGACTTCATCGACTTCATCGTGCGGACCCGCATCCCTATTTTTGTCCTCCTGAGGCCCTTCATACAATGCAAGGTAACATGGCTTCCCCCCGTCAGTGGTTTTAGGTCCGCCTGGTCTTTTGACCTGTTGCCGATTCTTCACGTGTCGGGTAGTTGCTGACCCAGCCGGCCGACTCCCAGGAGGAGATCACGGCGCGGCACCACATCGCCGACCAGCTGGAGCGCCGCTTCATCCCCAGGCCTCTCTGCAAGAGCTCGCTGTTTGCGGAGTTCAACAACGAACTCAAGATCCTGAAAGAGGCGGTCCACAGCGGCTCTGGTCGGATAACCGAACCGCAACACGTTTCTCTACCGACGGTCCGGTCTCTTGACTCTGAACTTGGTCTCCTTTCCAACAGCATACCAAGGGAAGACGTCAATCAGCACAGTCGGCACCTCCACGTCGGCCTACCGGCTCAGTCTGGCCACAATGTCGCGCTCCAACACCGGCACCGGCACCGTGTGGGAGCAGGACAGCCAGCCGTCGCGGCAACCGTCGCAGGACACGCTGAGCCGCACCGACGAGGACGACGAAGAGAGTCAGAAATAACACTTTCAATTCGGATGGGCATTTATCAATAGAGTGAAAAAAAGAGTCACTCATTACATGAAGTCAATGTCGACCACCGTTTCTTTCAACACTTGTCGTTCGTTTCATGTCATCTCACCCCGCTACGCTCCCTTTGCCGCAGACGACTCCATGAGTATTCCCAGCGTCGTGAGCGAACACGAGGCCTTCCTCCCCAGAGTGATGTCACAGCGCCGTTTCTCCAGCCACGCCACCGGCTCGGCGGCCACGCAGCCCGAGAATCCCCGCACCACCATGCTGCCCAGCCAAAGGTAGCGACCCCGGACACGCGCAACAACAAACAAAAAAAAAAAAAAAAAAAAACACACACACATTCCCCGAGAAAGTGAGAAAGTCCCAAACCACATCCTGGTGGAATGCCACAACGTCGGCGTCACCACGGTGACTTCTAACATTAGCATCGTAGTGTTAGAAGCTTTAATCGCTCCGTTCATGGCTCAATATGAAGAATTAGCATGTCAGTTGTCCAGCTAGTAATACAGAGGCAAGAGTACAACATTTCTATGACCTGATTTATGACCCATTTCAATGTCCAGTGGTGTTGCACTTGAAGATGTAGTCCGTATTTTAGAGGGACCAAAAGGAGAAATATTGACGTCTCTTTCTGTGTCAGTGCAGATTCAGGTCTTCTTTATGTAGCATGCAGAACTTTAACCCAAGTCATACCCCACACCCACAGTCATATTTTTCTGTGTATATATCTGTCGATTTCTAATATTGCTTTAACTCAACTGATTTCAAAAGTCTCCTCCAGCTTTGGTTGTTTTCAGAGCAAACGCCCCGGCTTTCCGTCCTTTAAGACGTAAGGGGGCTCGGGGTGGGGGGCGGGGAGGGGTAACGGATCTCAACGACACTCCCTAAACTCCCCCCCCCCCGTCTCCCCCTCCCCCCCCCCTTTTTACAGTGAACCCAATGTGCTAGATGAGTGCCAGGGCCTTCTGCAGGAGGGTAACCTCTCTAGGTACAGTGGCCCAGTCGTTGTGTGTGTCCCATCGGTGCATTCTTTGCATCTGTCCGCCACTGGGTGAGGGCAAGGCCTCGGGACGGCCTCCTCTGCCGACCGTCGATCACTCATCCACATCCAATCAAATCGCCCCTCTCCACTCTCCTGTCTCCCTCCTCTTTCTGTGTGGGTCCAGCCTTGTTTCCCCTTCACCTCCCCTTTGAGCTCCACACTGACCCTCATCTTCTCAGCTCATCTTGCTGCTATCCTAACCAAGGCCCCCCCCCCCCCCCCCCCCCCCCCCACTTCCTGAACAACAGACCCCCCCCCCACACCCACCCCCACTGGAGCCTGCTCCTCCTGTTAGCTGTGGGTCTCGCCAGTCGATGTGCCATCTCAACAAGTCAGCCTTCCTCCATCGGTGCCATGGTGTCTCATACTGTTTTCCGTGTCCAACCGGCTTCTTGCTGATCAAATTGGGCGTCCTGTCGTGGATACCAATCTGTAGGGGCAACGGGGGAACTGGGGCGGCAACAGCTCGCCAACACTTTGCTCTTGCTCCACTTTTCTTCTACTTTTATTGAAAACCGATCCCAAAAAAAAAAAAAAAAAAATTGGTGTAAGAAGCGTTGCTGCTCCAGCCCCCACTACCCACTGTTGTGTTTTGGCGTCTGAAGCGTTAGCAGCTCCTTGTTTCTTTTCCTGCTCTGTGGTTTGGTGTTCTGTAGCAACCCGTGTGTGTTGTGATGAGTAGTTTAGCATCTTGTGTCAATCAGAGGTGGGTTTCGGCGAGCGAGCACTCGGGTGTTTTCGGGGGGCCCCCGTCACGCTGATATGTTTGTGTGTGTCTCCTGCGTTTGTGCGTGTGTGTCTGGTTCCGGTTGACTGAACCAGGGTCGCCAGCGTGCAAAGCGAGCCGGGCCAGCAGAACCTCCTGATCCAGCCGCCGTTGGGAAGAAAGCGTGGACTCAGACAGGTACGGACGTCCCTTTTTTGTTTGGGGAAAGCTAAGCTAGCGGATTAGCGATTGGGGGAAGACGTACCAATGGGAAACACGGCCAATTGTCGCTTTCGAGGTTTTAAGTTGTTCAAACATTCAGGTGCTCTACCTGATTGGAAGTGATTTCTGTTTTCCTGCAGCTGCGACGCCCCCTGCTGTCCATTCCAAAGACTGAACCGCGAGGCCGTTCTGGAGCCAGACTCTCCACCACTCGAAGGAGCATCCAGCCCAAGAACAAACCTCTGGGTAACCGGGGGGTTGAGGGGTTCTGTTTCCTGTTTCTAGATAAAGTCAGACCAGATGATTCTGATAGTGCTGTCGCTGTGTTGAGTCAGCGGCCCAAACCCAAAGGACTGTGTGTGTGTGTGTGTGTGTGTGTGTGTGTGTGTGTGTAGCAGAGCCGTCCCCCCCCCCTTCCAGACCTCTGTCTTTGTTCCACAGCTGTGTGTTGTACCACCTGCCACCACACTGACTCTGTCACTTTGTTCTGTCTCATGCCTTATGTTTCGAAATAAAGAAACTTTATTGGACTGTGAAGGTGAGACCCAGCCGTTAACCCCTTCCTCTCCACCCTGCAACGGCCCGCCCCCTTTATATCTGCAACCTCGTCCAGTAGGGCGCTCTGCATGTGTGTCTTGCTCCCCACCCAGTACCCCCCTCACCTGCCCCCTCCCAGCACCTCCCCACCCCCCAAATCCCCAGGCGCTAACTGCTGCTGAGTTTTCGGCTTCTAACCACCAGGTGTGTGTTCCCTCAGCGCACGGAAACCAGAAGAGATCTGTGACCTTCACTGAGACTCAAGGTCAGCAGGGGGCCCAACAGGGGGCTCCGGGTGCCACGGAGCCCTCGGGTGAGGGCAGGAAGCCCAGCCCGGCTCCGTCCAAGTCCCCCACCCTGGAGGTGCCGTCTGCCACCGTCACAGCCGACCTGCACGGGCCGGCCGGCATCCAGGTAGCAACGAGCACCGGTCCGATTCACAGCTCCCTGTTTGCGTTGGATCAGGGAAAACCGTCTCCTAGTAACCAGGAAATCCTTTGGAGAGCTGGTTTTGTTCACTGCAGTAGAGTCAACAAGTCTCCTGTTAAACCAATGGGTCAAGGTCGCTCTGAGTGACCTCTAGTCAGCAACAATTCGATAAAATCTAGATTAGACAACGTTCTTATTTTAAAGGTATCGCAAAACGAGTTATTTATTTCTTCAGATATATTTACATATTTGTTTCTCTGGTTTACATTTTTAATATATATTTAATATGAGATGTTTTTTCAACTGAAATCGATTTGAACTCGTCTTATGTCATTTTCTTTTCGTTAAATTGTATGCTATTTTACTTTATTTTGAAATTCAATTTGTATTTTTTTTTTATGTCGTTTGTTTTAAGTTGTCCACTTAAGTTTAATAATTAATTTCATTTGATTTTTTCATAAGCTAGCTCTGTTGAACCCCGTTTTCCACGTAGATTAGCTCCAAATGCTAAAATCAGGAGCATGTTTCTGGCTCCAGTCGTGAAACCACCTGATCAGATCTGACCAATCAGACGCAGCGGTGTGGTGTGCAGCAGGGCTGACAGCAGGAGGCGGTGTTGAGGTGGTTTGTGTGACCCGGGTGTTTGCCGCCCCCAGGTTCCTGCCGCCCTGAGCAGCAAGGAGAGGAGGGAGCAGTGGGGGCTCCGCAGCAGCCTGTCCCCCCCACCCTCTGTCTCCCGCCCGTCCACCCCCACACCCCCGTCCCGGACCTCCTCTCCCCTTCCCCTGTCCCGCACCTCCTCTCCTCTCCCTCCCCCTTTGCCGGTGCTGAGCGCGGCCCCCGCCCCAGGCCCCCCTCCGCCGCCACCACTGCCCCCGGCCCCCAGCATCAGGGACAGCCCCGGGGATGAGGACACGGTGGCGCTGCTGCCCCGCGGCGACGCCCTGCTGCGGCTGAGCGAGGACGACGGCACGGAGAACCCGCTGCTGGCCCCGCTGCTGGCCCCACTGCTAGGCCCCGCCTCCCCCCGCCGCTCGCCCCGCCGCTCTCCACTCCCTCTCTCTCCTGTCGACCTGGACCTGGACGAGTCCCACGTCTGACAGCAGAAGAAGAAGAGTTTCGTCCTAGTTCAGCTTCCTCCGTCATCAGCTCCACCAGAGTTTTACTATTATTACGACTATTTCCTTCATAAATTCAGAGATTTATTTTTAAACTATATTTTCAGCCACATATTTATCAGTCTTAAATATTAAAGCTTCTAACAGATATTTATAGTTATTCACTGCACCCTCTACATTTACTGGCACCACGGTCTGAATGCGTCCCTCCAACGCCGGTTGTCGCATATTTTACACATACCAGAAGGTGAATAGTTAACACTCTGGTCGAAGTTAAACCTGATTTTAGAGATGGGTGATTTAAAGGCCTGAGCGCAGGGAAGATCATTTGAGAATGAAAACATGTGGCGCTCGCTGACTTGTACTTTAACTGGGACTGTCTCCATATACCCTCGCTCGTACTGACTAAAATGAAGCTTTGCCAAAACAAAAACCAGTAACTGTAGAGGGCGCTGTCTCTAAAAGCCATTTTAAAGCTAAGTAAAAGAACTTAAGTCTTTTTATTATGTGGCATGAGGAGATATATTGAGTATTTATTTGATAGAGAGTGAAAATGTGTTCATGTGTATTTGTTTGTGGGTGACGTTAGTCATAAAAATGTCTATTTTAAGCCATCAGGAAGCAGAAAGGCTCATTGTTCCGAGAAAAGCAATATTTAATCAGCTCAGTGCCCCTTTAAATTAGATTTACTGTGCTTCAATAGAAATGTAGATTATCTGTAGTCAGTTTGTTTGTTGCGCCGCTACGCGTCGAGTTTCTCATCGTCCCGATGTTTGCGTCGTCATCGTCGTCGTTCCGCAGGAAAAACTCCAGCTGTGATGAACCTCGTTTGCCGATGTCACGCCTTGAGGGAACCGTTTCATCCGCTCACTTCCAGTTGCGATGGCGTGACCGCTTCCTGTTTTCTGCTCTTTTCCTGGAAACGTGTAACAATGGCTGCATGAGACACAATGCAGTTTCTTTTTCACCTGCCGAATGAACAGGATGAACATGGCCTACTTGGTTCATTTATGTTGTCAAGTTTAGCTGTTATGACTCTTTGGTGCCAGTGGGGGGCAGTGTATTCCAAACATACCAGACAAAAAGTGTTGTTTCCCTTTAAATGTCTTGTATTCTGTCTTGTTTGAATATTTCTCAGCTATCTAAATAAACAAATATTGTTTACTGCCTGCTTGAAGACTGTTTATTTTATTGTATTTTTTTGGACAAAGTAAGGTTGAGAAAAAAAAAAAAACCTGAGCTGAAAATACACTTTTATTTTTGTCTGTTTTTAATTCGTTGAAGTTTCTGATATTTCCCAGAAGTCCAACTGCGCAGAACACCGAGAGCAGTGAGGAAACGCTTCAGGGTCGCCGCGACGCTCTGACACCGACCTGCCGCTGCCTCCAAAGTAGGTCACCAGAACGCAGTGCCGTCCCGCGGCCTTTGTTTGAACCGTCTCCGGGATCGGAGCGTCCTGCAAGAGAAAGCCCCAAATTAGCTGAAGAGTTGCGCAACTTTTTCCTCTTTCAAATGTGTTGAGCAATCAAATCTGGAAAGGTTGAAATCGAACTCACGATTGTCCGGTCAGATTTACCTCCTTACTTTGACTAGGACACTAAAGATGGCTTTGGCTCCATACCACCACCACCTTTGGATCTTTTTCTAGTTTCACTCCAACATCTAACAAGATGCGCAAAGAGAGTTTTCTTTCTGGCTTGGTGGGGCATTTAGGCCCAGTCTCCAACTGACTCATGACCTTTGACCTTTAGAGTACTACAAGGGCAGGAAGTGGAGTAAAGTTCCTCCATAAAAGTCACAAATTTGGAGATTGATTTGAGAAGAAAAAAAAAAAACCCTGGATAATTTGTGATGTCAAAATTTGCAGTTGAAAAGTTTTGAGATTTATCTAAAAGTTTTTTTGTTTTTTTTTGTTTTGTGAGTCAAGAGTAACAATTCTGAATTATTATAAAGCTCTCAAATGACAAATTATTAAAGCACCTGATGTTTTTTTTTTTTTTACATAAATCTAATTTCTGAGCTCACTTTGCAACATTTAGCACTCGCCTCCGTCCTGACATGAAACATGTTTGTATTTAATCCCGTAAATGTCCATGCAGGGTCAGAGGTCACAGGCGAACCGACAGCAGCCAGGATGAAGAACTGGATCATGCAAGGTAATAAATGTCCTTCTGTTTTTATTCTCATCTTAAAATGTAAAAATGTGTGAATGTAAAAGGAAAAAAAAAAAAGAAAAGAAAAGGCAGCTGTGGTCAGAGTTTAGAGTTTTATTGGATTATTGGCGCACGTCCGTTCCGCCGCAACATCAGTGCGCTTCACAAATCGGCAAGACAGACGACAGGAAGTCCAAACCCGGAATACAAAGTGACTCCTTTCACTCCCAAGCTCTGACTCTTCCAGGAAAGTAGAAATGAGAACAGAGCAGACATCAGTGCATCGTTCAGGTTAACCACTGGTGGGGAAACAACCGGCTCCCCCTGGAGGAAGGAGGAGCCGCTAAGGCACCAGGAGCGCAGGGTGGGCAGGGGGGTAGCTTATCGATGGCCGAGTGGACTGAAAACCGCTTTAAAACCAAGAGGAGAGCCGTGCAGGAGAACCCGGACCAGCTGCTCTGCTGGCCTGGGCAGGGCCGGAGCTAGAGCCACCTGGAGTTGGGGGGCCCCCCCGACGCCCAGCAAGACCAGCAGCCACAGGAACCACATGGGGCCCCGATGTTACAGGATGAAGTGTTCAGCTTTTATTAGCTGTTCAACACGGACTGATGAATAAAAATGGAAAAAATTAGCACGCTTACGGCGACGTTAACCCCTTAACCACCATTTATTTCCTGTTTATTAGCGCTAAACATGTAATAAAGGATTTAAAACTCACAGTATCCAGGCAGTTTGAGCAAAGTGACTTTTCACACGTTTAGATGGATTAAATGAAACCCGAAGATGCTGGATTAACTTATTAAAACGTAGTCAAATGACAGAAAAACTAAATTCTACATTTTATTGGGGAAAAAAAAACAAAACATCAGACACTTGAAGACAAAGAGCAAATTCATAAATATGTGAGAGAGTGAAGAAGGCCAAAGCTCGTCATTCCAGCATATATGTACATACATATAGTTGAATAATATCTCTTCAAAAGACTTTCGGGGTGAATTTTTTTTTTTTTTTTTTTTTTTGGACATATGAACCGTAGTGCAGTGGGATTTTGGAGCAGTTTTCCTGTGACGTTCGTCCTGATTGGTCGAGCTGCTGGTCTCTCTCCTCAAGCAAACGCCCCTCTTTCACCAAAGTGAAGCTGAAGGTGGAGAAAAGAAGCAAACCAAGCAGATCTCAACCGTCCGAAGCGTCTTAAGGCTGTTAGTACCTGTACAACAACACGTCGAGATGTAAAAAAACGAGCAGCGGAGCGGCGGCAGCGGGGCAGCGGCGGCTCGTCCTCTGAGGCTCCGAGCGTCACCTGATTGGCCGCCGGCTGCCAGAGCGCCCCGCCTTCATCACTCACATTCAGCCACCTGGACTTAAAGACAGGAAACGTAGGACTTTGAGCTCTTCCAGAGAGGCTTGCTGTAGGCCCAGCCTTCACCCTGCAGAGACAAACAGGAAGTAGTTTGGCTCCTGCTGCTAGGCGACAGGAAGAGCCGGCGGCGACGGAGGGGCTCACCTCCCGGTCGAAGTATCTGGTCCTCCACGGCGTCTCGGTCTCGGCCCGCTGGCGCTCCTCGGCCCGCTGCCGCTCCTCCAGGACCCGCTTGTGCTCGGTGGCTTTATCGATGTCCTTCTGCCGCAGCGCCTCCGTCACGTGCTGCCACAGCCGCCTGCAACACCAAGTCCACCAAGACGCACGTTTGGCGTCGGACGTCACCAAACGTGCACGCTTCCCGCCAGAAACCCCGGACCCACCTGGACTCCGTGGGCGCTTGCTTCTCTATGGGCCGGACCCGCTTCCTGGTGACGGGCAGCTTGGTGACGTCCACCATCTTGGTCTCTCCGCTGGTGTAGCTGAACTCCAGCACGCCGTTCCACTCGCCCTGAACCCGACACACCACCGCGTTGGTGGGGTTGTGCTTCACCTCTGCCGTTACCCTGAACACCAACAACAACATATTTAGTAAGTCTAACACTAAAGGTCTAAAGTTTGGTTCTTTATTCAGAAGAGAGTTTCCTCCTCCTCCTCCTCTCACTCGGCGCCTCGTCACGCTAAATGGGGGATTAGCCGGTGGTTTCCACGGCGCCCAGCGGTACGTACTTGTGTAACTTCCCGCCGTAGAAGGGCTTGGTCTGGAAAGTGATGACGGCCGAGTATCCGGACTTGTTGCAGCCGATGTTGACCTTTCCGCCCAGCTCCACCCAGGGCACGGTGAGGATGGAGCGGGCGTAGGCGCAGGGCAGCGTGAAGGTGTACTCCTCGTCGTGCTCCAGCAGATGCAGGCAACCTGGACAGAGACGTCGCCAATCAGAGCGGACGAAACCCCCCGTGAGGCGGCCGTGAAACCGGACGCCGAACATCCAATCCCAGCGGCTCTGATAAGCCTCATTAATTACCCACGGCCGCCGTTAAATATGCATCGGCCGCTATCTGTTCTTTCCAGGCTGCATTAAGTACAGAAGAGGCAGCAGATCCGACGGCCTGATGCCTTCAGGAACTGAGCACGCAGAGCCGGTCGGAGCTAAGGCAACGCTAGCGCCGCAGGCGGATGCGTTCACTGACCTTCGCCGATCATGGACACGCCGATGGACATCCCCATGAACTTGCTCTTGGTCCACACGTGCGTGTTCACACACATCTGCCTCTCCGGACACTCTGCGTAGAAGCCAGACACCGGGGGATGATGGGACACTTGCTCCGCCACGAAGCGGACCTGGTAGGGCTCCGGGGCCTCGGCGGGGGACTCGGCCTCCCCCTGGAGGGCCTCGGGCCCCCGGGGGACCCTCCAGGAGCAGTGGAAGGTCTCTCCGATGATGGGGTTGTAGGGCTTCTTGGCGATGGCGCCCTTGCGGCCCTCGTGGAACGACGTGAGGTAGTACTCCACGAAGCGGATCATGCGGTCCTCGGGGCTGTTGCCGTCGGTGATGGTGACGAAGAGCTCCGGGTGGGACATGAAGTCTGCGTACATCTCCAGCAGGGAGCGCTTCTCCAGGATGAAGGTGGGCAGGACCACCTGCGGGACGGGTCGACACGTCACAGCCTCCACACCGAAAACCTCAACTGACCACAGCACATATTCAGCACTAGGCTGGCAGCTTCTGGTTGCTATGGAGATCCCAGTTTCCCTGCCTTCTAAGTTGGGCTCATTTAAATCACTCTCACTCTTCTTTCCCATCTTTAAGGGTTGCTAAGACAACCTAAGCAGCTTCATCCAATATCAAAGTTAAGAGCATCAATCCTAATTATAGCAATAAAAATATCTATGGTTTTGTGAAAATTGCACCAGGACAATCCTGATTGGTGCGTCTGGAACAGAAGTGACGGGATTTGATTTGATTGCGACTAGAGTCACGATCCTGACCCTGATTTATCGATTATTTAGTGGAACTGATAACCACAGATAGGAGACCTGCTGTATGCCTGCACTCCTGCAGGGGGCAGTGCAGGTCACCAGAAACAGTAGAGAGAAGCCATCCGGGTGTTAAACCTGGACCTTTTTAAAAGATTGATGCTTTATTCGCAGAAAAAAAATAAATAAATAAATGAAGAACTAACAGTTTCCCCCCCTTCTGCTGTCAGGCTGAAACCCGATCCCGCTGTGATTGGTGGACGGGGCCGTACCCGGGTCAGGTCCATGCCCAGCTTGAGCTGCGACAGCAGGTGCAGGATGACGCTGCGCTCCTCCTCCACGGCCCCCAGGTCCTCCTCCGTGTCCGTGAACGAGTCCTCCACCTCGTCCTCCGGGTCCACCTCCGCCTGCTCCTGCCAGACAGAGCCCAGGGCAAAGCTCAGCGCCAAACTGAATTTCTGAGCTCTTGATTTGGTCCAGGTCATGCAGGACATCACTCAAGTCTGACGGTAACCTCTTGGCTTTTCTTTGACATGTAATGCTTTGAATTCGTGACTGAAATGCATTTTTCCAAAAACGGCGATGAATCAGAAAGTTTGCACTACTTCCTGTTCCATAAAACGCACACAAAAAAAAATAAAACTACAAGTTGATCAAATGAAAGGCAGCAGAAAGAACAAACATGTTTTTTTAATTTGCGCTTTCACTTGCTTTTCATGGACTTTTTAATCATTTTGAAATCTATGAGTTTCAACATAGGGATGACGGAAATTTGTGACTTTTTTTCCACTAAATATGGAAAAGTTCCTGTTTTATTTCCAGCTATTTTAATGGCTGAACGTGCGACTGAAACCGCTGACGGCATTTATGACAAAACAGAACAGACCTGACCCAGCTAGAGCGTTTTATTGATTAAAAACGGATCATGCTTGAAGTTAGCGTACTGATGTTAAACGGTCTCTGTGGTAACGCCGATCTCACCTCAGAGCAGCTGCAGGGGTCGGGGTCGCCGAGCGGCAGGCGTCCCCCCTCCAGCAGGGCGTGGTCGTCCAGCAGGCTGCTGCCGTTCTTCAGGACGACGTCGGAGCCTTTGGGATCCAGCCACTCGATGGTGGGCCCTGCGGAGGCAGGCGAGGGCCCCGCGGCGGGCCCCGCACAGGCGTCAGCGGCCGAGCTCATGGTGGAACCTCCTCCCCTCCTCGCGACCCCCCCGGCCCCAGCAGCTCCACCTGCTGCTCTGACCCACTGGGAGTAACGCGGCACCGCCTCAAGACCGCCGCTATCACCACAGCCTGGCCCCGCCCACAGGAAGCCTCCTGCCGCTCTGATTGGCCGGCCGCCGGCCAGGTAAGGAGATCCGCAGTGAAACTGGGGCACATTTAGCCGAGGCGGTGGGACGGCGAGCGGGTCAGAGCGGATCGGAGCGCCGCCTGCGTGGGCCGCTCAGAACGCCGCTCGGCCCGCTCCACCTGCCCGGGTGAATATTTAACGGGCGCAGATCTAATTACCTGTCCAGACGGCCAGCTGCTCCGGTTCCCATCAATAATGCAGCATAATTCCAGTCACTCACCTCCCAGGGCGGCCTGCTGCCGCGCCACCTGCTGCAGCTGCAGGATGTGCAGGCACTCGCTCAGGCAGCTCATGGTGGCCATGGAGGTGGCCTTCAGCATCAGCAGGTCCTGGTCCAGGGGGGACAGGCCGGGGCCCGGGGCCGATGGTAGCCTCTCGATGCTCTGGATCAGGTCCCGGTGCTGGCCCTGGGCCTGGCTCATCATCTGGACACAAACGGAACCACATCTGGGTCAGAGGTGCGCTCTGATTCTGCTGCCGCCGCCGCTGCTGCTGCAGCTCCCCCTTCTGGACACTCAGCTCATTCCACTGCTGAATAATTCATGATTTAAGACAATACAGCTAATTACACATCAGCAGGAAATCACATTTTAGCCCTCCCTCCTACAGCAGGGGGCACCAAAGTGCAGCCCAGGGGCCACATGTGGCCTTTGCAGTTCTTTGTGGTCCTCAACTGCAGTCCAAGAACAGTTAACAATGTCTGACGATGGAAAATGTTAAGTACAACACAAAGTGTTTGTATTTTGACAACCAAACTTTGTTCATTCCGAACTTTTCAGCAGCCAAATCAACTTTGATGCCTTTCTTTCCCTTCAGAGGCCGAACCAGACGGCGTCGGCCATGTCGGGGGTGCGCGTCGTACCTCCCTGGCGTCCAGCAGGTGGTCGGGCATCAGGGACTTCCTGCTGGAGAAGACGGAGCCCTTGTGGCTTTGCGTCCAGCCGAACAGGGCCGAGGCGCTCTGGCTGGGCCGCCGCAGAGACAACGGCGAGCTGGCGCTGCTCTGGGACACCATGGAGTACCGGCGGCCGGGGGCGGGGTTGCTCTGGGAGACGAGACACACAAACGACGAGATGGTCCAGAGCCGGGGTCTGGGTCAGAACGAGAACCGGGGCGGGACGTCGCCTACCTTGCCCAGGGCCTCGGTGTGGTGCTGAGTGCAGATCTGCAGCCGGCTCACCCAGTGCTGCCTCTCCTTGGCGTCGCTGGCTACACACACACACACACACAGCGAGAGGAGAGAGAATCATCGATCCTCACCGGCTGCACATAATGGACCTGCTGCAGATCAATACCAGCAGCTGGATGATGCTGCTGATGCTGATGGTGATGGTGGGTTCTCACCTCGCAGCTTGTACTGCTCCCCACTGATGGCGTTCACGGTGAAGGTGTGTGAGTCCTCGTCGCTGGGGGAGATGACGGCCCCGGCCAGCGGCAGGCTGCCCCGGGGCTTCTGGGAGCGGGACTGCTCGTTCACGAAGTACTCCAACAGACCCGCCTCGTTGTTCAGGACGAAGAACCTGGAGGAGCAGCCCGATCAGTGACCAGGACACCCGGCTTAAAAGCGCCAGCGCCGGGTCACGCCTCACCTGTACTGCCAGCCTGTCACCAGGTTGGTGTACTTCATCAGGTAGCCGTCAATGTTCTCCATGTGATCGCTTCGGACAGACAGAGATGTTTCGGTCAACACAGATTGACGCTCCTGACAGTCAGCGCGCAGGGCGAAGCGCGCGCGCCTTCACTCAGGTGAGTCAGGTCGGCAGGTGAACAGAGCAAAAACACCCACCTGTACTGCCAGCTCTTGCCGCCCGCTCTCCCCGAACTGGGGGTTCTGTTCGGGGGAAATACATCCACTTTTCCCTCGCTCTCCGCGACCCGAACCGCCGCAGTTTCCCCCTGCATGGTCACAAGGCAGAGCCCTCGCCTCCGTCAGCCCTGCGCCTCCTGCGGCGGCGGAAGGCTAAAACTTCTGATGCTAAGCTGAGATTTGGTCACCCGAGCCGGGTGCTTCCGGGTTCTGATGTCGCCCCACTTCAGGAAAAGTCGTCACCCGCTTCTGGGAAAACCGGCTCGGAGCCCCGCTTCGGACAGCGAGCAGGACTACGGCTGGGGGAACATCATGAAAACAGTGTAGCTGGGTCAACAGCCTCCGCTAGCTGCTGCTATTTACTGCCTCGGCAGGAACGCGATTGTCACGTGACTGTTTGACAGGAGCGCATTTCCGGTTTCGAATTAAAAAAATAAAACAGAAGAAAAAGGAACGACCAAAAACCCGCTGCTAATGTTACAAAAAATAAAGGAATTTTTGTAAAAAAAGGCAAAAGTTATATTGCTAAGATTAAGTAGGTTTTTTTTGTCTAGAAATAAAGCAACAACCATTTTTTTCCTTATTAGACTTTTTATTCTCGCAGTCTTAAAGCCATTTGCACCATTATTTTGAAAGTCTCCCAAACCGGAAGACTAACCATTCAGCGTTCTGCTCCCTTGTCTACGTTATGATAAGCGGTCTCCCTGTTATTTAGCGGCGATTTATCAGTCGGCGCCCTTTAACGCGCCATTGCAGCTGACATGCTGGCGTAGTTTATTTTTGACGCACCCAACCTCGTGTTCGGCTGAGTTATTATCGTCGTCGGAAGCCATTTAGACCTTTTATGTGGAGCCGAAATGAGGAAGTTTGTGGGAATCCTTTGAGATTAGCAGGTTCTTGCTCCACGGAACACTGAAGGGTTGCTGAAATTCCACGGGAGGAAGCGGGGCGGGGGGCGGAACCGTGGCGAGCTCAAGGTGGAGCGGGTGTCTTTTAGCAACAACGGGGCGGATCAGGAAGTTCTGCTGGCGAGTGGAGAACGACGCATTCTTCAGTCTGGCAAAGAGTTTCTCCAGCTTCAACATGCCTGCTCAGAAAGTCTGCATCATTGGATCTGGAAATTGGTAACTCTATGTTCATGCAATCTGATTATCTCTACTTTTAAATGTCCTCTTCTTTTAAACGTGCAAGTCCGCCACTCGCATCAAAGGCTTGACCACAACCTGTCACCCTTTGTTAACTAATGTGCCGTGATTGGCTGGAGCCCTCCATCCTGAACGTGTGGCTCTTCCTCCAGGGGATCCTCCATCGCCAAGATCATCGGCCACAACGTGAAGGCGTCCAACCGCTTCAACCCCGTGGTGAGCATGTGGGTCTACGAGGAGATGATCGGCGGCAGGAAGCTCACCGAGATCATCAACAGCGAGCACGAGAACGTCAAGTACCTGCCGGGACACAAGCTGCCCAAGAACGTGGTAGGGTGTTGGCGTTTTCGGAGAATTGATCCTCCACAGTCCTGCCCCTACAGGAGCAGGAATGTCCCCGGAAAGAGTTTATCCGTCTTGGTTCCGGGAAGCGGAGCGGTTACTCACTGGGAAAGATCGCCTGTCGGTGGTGGCCCCATCATGCTCTGGGACTGTTTCGCAATCCTTAGATGGAATTATTATTATTTTTTAAAAAGTCATTCATTTCTACAAGTTATTCAACCAATCCGGGAATGCGATTCATGTTCCTTGGCTCTGATTGGCTGTAAGGCTGCAGCTCATGTTTATTTTACTAATTGCTTAGTCTGATGGTTAATTAGGTAATCAGAATTTTAAAAACAACAACAACAAAAACATGCGCAATTGTGCAGCTTTTTCATTGAGGCTTTTTTACACAATATTAGAAATGCATTAAAAGATGCACATAAACAAGCTGTTTCTTTGTCAAATGAGAAAATAAACATTTTGGGTGTGGCCATAGCCTGGTCTGGGTGGGGCGCCGTCTAGTGACGGAGGTTGCCGTGTCTCCAGGTGGCTGTTCCTGACCTCACCGATGCCGTGAAGGGAGCCAGCGTCCTGGTCTTCGTCATCCCTCACCAGTTCATCAGTAAACTCTGCGACGAGATGAAGCCTCACGTGACGGAGGGAGCCATCGGGATTTCCCTCATCAAGGTGGGGTTGTGTCGGAGGAAGTGACCGACACAAGGGCCACGCCGCTGAACGCTGTGCTGCTCCGCAGGGAGTCGACGAGGGTCCCGAGGGCCTGAAGCTCATCTCCGACATCATCAGGGAGAAGCTGCAGATCGACGTCAGCGTGCTGATGGGGGCCAACATCGCCAACGAGGTGGCCGACGAAAAGTTCTGCGAAACCACCATCGGTCTGCTCTCGTTCCGGTTCAGATGGGGGAAGTGCTGGCGGTAGCGGCCCACGGGATGACTTCCGGTGTCGGAGTCTGACTCATGTTTCCTCTTCCATGAAGGGGCGAAAAACGAGGCGCAGGGCCAGCTGCTCAAGGAACTGCTGCAGACGCCCAACTTCCGCATCACCGTGGTTCCTGAGAGCGACACGGTGGAGCTGTGTGGCGCCTTAAAGGTACACACACACACGCGTCAGTGCATAGCTAACGTCCGCCTGTTTCCGCTTGACCAGCTGTTGTCTGACCCTCTCTATCCCCATCCCAGAACATTGTGGCGGTGGGCGCCGGCTTCTGCGACGGACTCGGGTTTGGCGACAACACCAAGGCGGCGGTGATCCGGCTGGGCCTGATGGAGATGGTGGCGTTCGCCAAGATGTTCTGCAAGGGCAACGTGAGCTCCGACACCTTCCTGGAGAGCTGCGGCGTGGCCGACCTCATCACCACCTGCTACGGCGGGCGGAACCGCCGCATCGCCGAGGCCTTCGTCAAAACCTCCAGAGTGAGTCAGACACAGGAAGTGCACGGCGACGATTCCCCTTCCTCACTCAATGGGATTGAAATGACTTCGCTGCCAGGCGTCATGGAACCTTGTGTTTCTCTTGTGCAGTCCATCGCTGACCTGGAGGCCGAGATGCTGAACGGCCAGAAGCTGCAGGGTCCACAGACCTCAGCCGAGGTCTACAAGATTCTCCAAAAGCAAGGCATGGTCGAGAAGTAAGTTCCCCACCACGTACTGAAGCTCTAGCACCTAGTTTTTTTTTTTACATATGTAGTATTAAAATTGCATGCCCACTGTTTGGTCTTCTTGTCCAACATCACTGTCTGACCTCACAAATGGATTTCTGTAAAAATGTTCCAAAATTTCCAGAAAGGCTCTTTTGAAACTTGTGGGCTGACACAATAGAAGCCGTTAGCCACATTATGCGGAAACCTTATTTTGTTTCCCCCGCGTGTTTTCACGACGCACGCTTTGTGTTTTCTACCGCTGACGCTCGTGAAATGTTTGCGTCCAACAGGTTTCCGTTGTTTGTTGCCGTCTACCAGATTTGCTATGAAGGGAAGCAGGTGAAGGAGTTCATCACCTGTCTGCAGAACCACCCTGAGCACATGTAGCCTCCAACTGGCTGCAACCTCAACCTCCCACCACTAGAGGGTGGCAGAGACCAACAAGACGAGCGCACAACATAGTAGACAACATGGCACGCAGAGGGTGTTTAACTACAGCTTGCAGTGTGTATTTGTGTTTTTTTTTTGTTTTTCTTTTTCTAATTGTTATTTTTGCTGTTACACTTTGTGGGAACAATCATTAATACAAACTTTTTTTTTTTTTTTTTTTTTTTTCATATTTTAATGGGTCCAAATTCACCATGTATAAGTCAGAACGCCAGAAGTGTCTTCACTTTTTTACTTTTATACATCACTACACCATGTACAACCCTGATCCCAGAAAACCAACAGCGGGCGTTACTTTTTTTTTTTTTTTTTTTTTTAATTTCCATGTGAAGTGTTTGACTTATTAAAAACTGATTTCCGAGAAGCTGTGAAGTCTTTTGTTTTCTTTGTGCGGAAAACGAATCGGCTTTTAAGCTTTTGCGGCAGGAACATCACACTTATTCAAATCTAAATCGTGCACGTCAGAAATCTGTGTTACCACTTTATGCTGCCAGATCCATGACGGACCAATCACTTGATCTCACGTGTGGATTTTCGGTTTTGTTTTGTCAGATTCCCATTTCAACATCTGCAACACTGAATGAAGAGCCGGTGAAGCAACAAACCGTTGCCTTGTCCCGTCATTCAGACCAGAAAAAACATTTGGGATTCCCCTTGTGCTTTGACCTTTTGTGATTGTCCATTTTGGAATCTGACTTCTAGCAATCACTTGTGTTGGTGCATCATTTTTAACAGGAAATACAAAAAAAAAATAAATAAAAACATAGTTTTCAGGGTTGACAAAGCTAACAAAGTGTTTACCTTAAAAGCTAACGCGTAGCATTTTAGTGCTAATATAAACACACTTTTGAGTGAAAAATACTTATTTTTCATACAAAACAGCACAGCAACTTCCTTCATCAGCAAATGTAGTCATTTAATTTGGTCAAATGAAAATTATGAAATCAAACGTACATTAGCGCATGAATTAGCGGGAACTAATTATTGCAACTGATGGCAAAAGAGATGCAGTAAGAAAAGCACATTTTCTTTGAAGGCTTTGTCAGCTCTATTGGTGTTAATGTGACAGTCGTGAGGCAGGACGGTCGGTCGCAAGACGTGCGTTGGCTAATTACGTCAGCCTCGGTTATTTTCCGTCAGCTCTCGGAGGCCTCCGGCCGCCTTCAAGCCAACAGCCTGCAATGTGCGCTTACAAACACCAGATGGCACCGCTCTCCTCGCTTAACCAAAGCGACGTGGAAAAAAAAAAAAACGTCTCGTCGAAGAAGAAAGCGCAGCGCGGCTGTGTTTTGTTCCGGTTAGAAGTTGAAGCTAATTCGGGGCGAAACCCCCCCCCAAAATGTATCGAAAATACTTATATGTAACAATTTACAAAGAACAGGAGACTGCGACTCTGCGAAAAGGAAAGAGAACGAAGGAAACCGCGGGCTTTAAAGTGACTGAAGTTCAGGTGAGCGTGATTCATTAGCTGTTAGCATAAAGGAAGCCTAATGATAAAATAGTCATAGCAATATAGCTTTTAATTTAGCTGACGTTCTCCTTGATTTAAAAACAAAATCCCTCTCTTTTGGGGTCAAAGTGACATCTCGTTCCGGTGGACGAATATTGCGCGTTGACGTCACAGTTGACGCGCGACGTCCCGTATTCTGGACTGGGAGGGACTTTTAACACAAGAAACTCTAGTTCTGATGAAAATCAGATGTAAATCTAATGATTTTGGCAATTTTTAAGTGAGGAGGAGCTTTATAGCTGATTAAAATTTGTTTCACTTTTAAATATTTAGTCTGTATTGACTAAATATGACTGTCAAGGGTTGACCCCTGCAAAGGTCAACCCTTCATTGAGGCAGATCCCTGTTTCCCTCCCTGCTGGCTAACTGTCTCCCCTCTGTGTGGCTGTCTTGCAGGCTGACGGGCCTCCACGGCGACCCACAATGCACCGGGACGACGCGGCCCCGGGTTCCCACGGGGAGAGAGCCGGGTTCCGCGGGCTCCTCCGTACCGCCACGGCTCCCCTCATCTGAACAGGAGCTGTCACCGGGCGGGCCGGAGCTCGGCCCGCGGGCTTCTGTTTCAAAGACGGCGTCCCACCTTCAGATGGGACCGGGCTTGAAAGAGGAGCTTAATCACCACGGTAACCTGCCTGTTGGACACACACACACACACGCAGAACAGGGAGGCCTTTTGGACGGGGATGTGCTCCCCTCCCGCGTTGTTGTCCCCAAACGCAACGTTTTGTTCTCTTACGTTGAAAACTCCCCAAATTTTTCCTCTTTCTCGCGGATGATCTGCCACCCAAGACCCCCCGTTTAGCACATCCTACGTTGGGTCCAGATGGGATTCGTGAGCCAGGCTTTATTCACAGTTGGCTTCTCACACCTGCGTCTCGGCGGATGAACGTCTCGGCTGCGAATCCCCGGAGAAACCGAGAGGCCCGACGATTATTTCAGAGATCTGGGCCGGCGCGGGTCAGGACGACACGCCTTCGCGCCTTTGCGTTTCCGAGTGCCTGGTGCTTTCATGACCAAAGTTTGAGTTTTCTGCTCTCCTCGAGACTCAAAGTACACAACAAAATAAAAAGAAATAGTGTTTAAATTTCAATAGTTAGACCTAATAAGTGATGTTTCTGATAAGAGGAGCGTATGCTCACAACATGTGGATTATTGTCCTGCTCTTCAAAGCTGGCAAACCGCGCCAGGACCTTTAAAGCGACGGTCCCCATGGTTACCTAATGGAAGATATCGGCGCCGTTTATCGAGTCAAATTAAAGGTCATGCATTCTTCGATTAAATTCGAGTCTTTTTTTCCCGTCCCGTCTATTAGATTAAGCGCACAAATCGCAAATCTGCGATCTCGCAATCAAAAGAACCGAGAGCGAGAGAGGAATTCGAGGCCGTCTCATCATTTATTACCCTTTTACCTCTGAATGTTTGATCCCAGCGCCGTTTTTATCCAATTAGCGGCTGGCATTCATGTTCAGCCGAACCCCGGTGACGAACCCGTGGCTTTCTTTGTCCGTTGGATCCTGTGGCGGATTCTCAGCTTCACTCCGACAAAAACACAATAGACAGGATGTCATCCGCAGACATAAGGAGGAATGCATGAGTGTCACGAAAATTATACGCCCCCTTACAGATTTCTTTGGTTTTTGTTTTTCATGACCATTTTTAAGAATTCAAGCGTACCCAACGGTCAAGGTGGCCCTCTCTTCTTTGCAGAATGGCTTTATGTCAGCCATATTGGAGGGTTTCTGAATATGACCGGCCTGTTTGGGTTAATGCTACAACATTTATATCCAAAACCTCAAAAATGGTTTTGACTTTCCTCTCATCAGTTCAGCTTGAATGTCTTTCGCCTGCTTCGTGTTGTCAGACAGGTTCTATTGAAGGGATTTTCAGATTTTTCACCAGGCTTTGTTTTAGTGAAGATCTCCTGTCATGAGACGAAGGAGGTCTCCCTCAGCCACCAAAACATTTCGTGTTTGGTGGGCTAGTCAGCTAATGACACGCTAGGCTAGCATTAGCCTACATTAGCTTGTGGATCACGGTGGTTAACAAATGACGAGAAATGGAAACTTGTGTCCTAAAACATACAGTATGGAATGTTTTCAGTTAGTCACTAAGTTACGAAGATTAAGTTAGCTACCTAGGACAGGGAGCTAACGTAACTAGATAAGCGACATAAGTTGGGTAGCTAGCTTGCAAACATAGGTTAGCTACCTAAGCTGCCTATGTTAAGTATCTAGCTTAAAATGTACAGCTAATATTGACTAAATCTCTTTGTGAGGGCTCCACAGAGGCTGATGAAAAGCAGAGTTGCTGGTGGCTCCAAACAGAATTCAGCCTGGCAGTGACGCTGAGAGTCATGTCCCTGCGTTTAAAGGGAGCAGAGCCAGAGCTTTGGAGCAAGAGCAGGCTGAGCTCGGAGGCAGGAGGATGTGCCAAGCCCCAGACGCTGCAGGAATGTCAGCTTGAGGAGCAGCAGCTCTTTGGTCCAGTCAGCAGCTCTCCCATGAGATGACAGCCAGCATGAAGCTAACCTGAAACTTCTGACTAGGACGTTTTAGAGGAGGCCCCTCCGTGTTCGATTGTTTAGGAGCTCGGTGCGTGTCAGTCAGCTGGATGAGGCTCGTCTTGAGCGCTGCAGGCATGTGCAGCGCCTCTCAGGTCCTGGCAGTCGGCGAATAAACACAGGCCTGTCAGCAGCTGCTGCTGATGTAACCAGGAACCTCTCCTCCCCTCCACGCCTCCCCCGCCTCTCTGTTTACAAGTTTTACTGGGTGTTGCTGCAGACTTCCAGCCTTGGCAGCACAGATAGTGGGTTAAAGTGTGTTTGTGTGTGGCTCACCTCACCCCCTCCCCAATCACCCCCCACCACCACCCGGCTGCAGCACTTCCAGGGGAATTTACAACAGCATGTTTTCAGCTGCCATGAACGGAGAGTCCACATCATCATCATGCTGTCTCCCCAACCCAAACACTCCAGAGAGTCTGGGAGCTGCAGAGCTGCTGAGCGGAGCGGAACCGGCCGGCGCTCAGTAAGTTCCACTCCCTGCTCGTTTCTGTAGCCGTGTCGTCATGGTGAATCATTTTCTGCTCCTTGTACAACGCAGGGCATGAGTAGATGCGCTAGGAAAAGTTTCAAAAGTTCAACTTTTGACATAACAAGAGGCTAGAAAGTCTTCAGTTCAAGCCTCAGTTGTGTTTTTTGGGGTTTTATGGAATTCACTAAAATAATAGAGAAAGAAATGAAATGTTTTCCCCTGCAAAATAGGGAACTTGTTCCCCAAATATGTGGAGTATGTTCAGATCCAATAGTTGCTTCCAAAATTTCAATTATTATAGTTAACATCAAAAACAAAAAATCAATGTGAACACACAATTAGTTGCTTGAAATATGCACAATTTTAAAAAAATTATCAAAATATTTTCCTCATGCAATTGCAAGCCATCTGAGTAGATATTAAATTAGTTGAAAAAGTAATGATTTCTGCTTTGTGTGTGTTTTATGAAGCATGAAATGTCCCGGTCAGAGAAACTGCTCAAATCTCTACTCATGTGTTAGCCTTAAATTTGCTAATTAGCTAGCTAATTTACTCAGTGTTGTAAAATGAGCAAAAAAGTAACAGCACAAAGAAGAGAAGTTGAACTTGTAGACTATAGTTCAAACTATGACAATTGGGCCTAGCATCAGTTTGGCTAGCTCACAAACTAGCCAAGTATTTTTACTTTTTTTAAATGATGCTCGCTAGTTAGCTGATTGTAAGCGATGAGCTAGCTAGGTCGAGGTAAGTGAAAGAAGCTAAACGAGCTAGTTAATTTATTCAGTTCTGTAAAATTGGTTTAAAAAAACAACAACAAAAAGAACACACAATGCTCTAAGGAGTAAGAAAATTTATATTTTTTTTAAATCTAAATATTTAAACGCGCAGTTGGATACATTTTCAGAAAGTGCAAAACTGTTTCATAAAACGAATTGCAGTTCGTGTGTCATCTTTTGTCCAAAAGCCAAAATGGTCTAAAGAAATATTTACTCTTCTGTTTGAATTAGCCCTGATGAAAACTCCTGCATTTAAACCGTGCTGATATGAAGAAACACCAACTGTTTTGAGTCGTTTTATTGGGTGTGGGAAAGGCAAATAAATGAGTTAAGAATGGATTTTGAGGAGTCCTTTGCGATGAATTAGAATCCAGACAAATTTTATTGGTTATTCATTCCTGTGTTCCCCGTCGATAAACTTTTTGCCATCTAATGATGTTGTACTTTTAGGACACAAGCCTGGCTTTGTGTGCGTTTCTCAACGTAACAAGAAGCCGAGTGTCTCCCGGCGAAGCGGCCCTAATTTGGTGCTTACGCTCCGTTGTGGTGGGTGAAAAACAATGAGCCGGCGCTCGGGTTCACATCAAACCCGTGTGTACAGTCGGTTCTCTGTGAGGCGGTGGGGGGTGGCGGTGGGGGGAACTCCAGTGGAAAACATTCACCAGCATAAACACACTGTTGTTTCTCAAGCTGTCAGCAGTCTGCTGATGAAATGCATGTGTTCGGCGTTCTGGTGAGCTGCCGTCGCATGATGCTCACATACCTAGCTAGTGGTATATTTTGATAACGGTTGGAAACATTCCTCTACCCTCTCTCTGTCTCTCTCTCTCTCTCTCTCTCGGCCTGCTGGGCATTCTCGCTTGTTTTTCTGGCGTTTTTTTTTTTTTTTTTTGGTCTAAATCCGGCACCGTCATCATGAGAGAGTTCAGCAGAGAGTCACGCTGCCGCCCTGAGGAACACCAGGCGGGGGTGTCCCACAGCAGGAAGCTAATCAGATCTGTTTCCAGGATGCATATTAAAGCATCCAGTCTCTGTTTTGTCCATATTTTCCACTCACCTTTGAGCCCACCCCACCCCCAACCGTTTCACCGCCCCCCAGCAGCAGCTCTGCTGACGAAACAAGTGCTGCAGTCACTCGGACAAGTTCACGCGTGTCAGAGAAGGGCATCGTCACGCTAGCGGCTTGTTTTCCTTTTGTCCCGTTTGACACAGTTGTAGGTCAAGAGGTGATTAAGGTGTTTGCTTAGCGCAACATCACAGAGCTGGTCTGTTCAGCCTTTAGCTGCGGTTGAGAGCAGGTCACAGAAACAAATACAGACCGGGCTTTATGAATTTATTTTGTTTGCATAGCCTCAGTTTTGTGATGCTCTGATGATTAACTGTCGCCTCACCAGGGAGCCAGGCTAGAAACAGTGTTGTGTTGAAGTCACAGAACAGATGATTGGTCGGCGGGAGGTCAGCTGTGCACGGGTCCGGACTTTGACTAGGCCGCTCTCCGTGCTGTTGGTGGATGCCGCGGGTCGTTGTCCGGCTGGAACGGTGCATGATTTCACCGTCATCGATTTGTAGAAATCAGTTTTCATGCTATCCCTCCCTGCGTATAAAGCCTTTCCTTTCATACGCTGTGATTGTGCCGGCTGGACAGAATCAGGATCAGGGGGTTTCCAAACGTTCGCTGACCGTGGACCATCTGTGCTGCTCGGTCCGCATCGTAAACCTCACGTCAGACGCGTGCCTGCTTTCATTTTCTCCTCAGTGAATGGAAAGTAATGGCACCCTGCCTCCCCTCCTCCCGTGCAAGCGGGTGGGGGTGTGACCTCTTTTCACGGGGCAGGGACACTAAACGAACTGGTTCCTGGGGCTAAAAGGGGGCGCACCGATCAATGTCCAATCTCCCCTTCCGTCCGTGTTCTGCCGCCGCCACTTCCTGGATCTTTTTAGGCCGATTGATCGGAAACAACCTCTGGATCCTCACCGGTTCAGACCGGCGAGGCTCCTGCCGGACCCAGCCAGTCTCGGGCCTGTTGCTGTTTGCTTTAATGCATCTGCTGCTTTATTCCTGAAAGCTTAATGTATAACCCGACTCACAATGAAAGCTCTTCAGGGCTCCAGGTCAGAGGAGAGTCTTTCTCTCATGTTTCTGTCGCTCAATCAAGTGTTCGGTCGATACGAAGAGGGAGCAAAGTTCACGGCGCCCCCTGGCTTCGCTTAGTGAGTTATAATAGCAACATTTCCATGATAAATGTGCTCAAATCTTTGACTATTTTCTGCTAATGTAAAAAGAAAAAGAAACACAATAGCAGCTCAACATGTCCAGATGGGTCAAAGGTGATGGACATGGTGAACGTGGAGCGTGTGGCATTCTGGGTAAATACAACCAAAACAAACATTCTCGCCTGATGCTACTCCATTTTTGTTTCCAACTTTTTAGAGGTTAACGCGCCGTCTCCTTCTGTGGTTCTTGGTGCAGCGCCCCCACAGGCGAGGAGGGGGAGCTGCAGATTGAAGCCGGCGTGTGTTCAGCCTGCAGCAGGAGCAGCAGCTCTGGCTCACAATCACGGAGGATCTGCTGCCATTATCAGCAGTTATTTACACACTGAACCGTGATCCGTCTGTAGCTGTAAGAGTTATCATTAAGCTGCCCCCCCCTCCAGTCTGGGGCTCTGTGACCTCAGCTGGGTCCTCCCTTGTTCCTGGAGCAGATGTTACCCCCACCACCTCCACCACCCACCGTCCTGCCTGGTCTCCTCCCTGCACCCTGCCATCTAATTACGCCGCCACACAAAGACTCCCAGATGTCAGCGTGCTCTGATGCTACTGCCCCCCCCCCCTCCACCTTCTCCCCACGCTGCTGGGCCGGGCCGGGCCGGGCGTCTCTGGTCATCACCACGGCCTCAGCCTCGGTAATGGCTTCTGTTTACATCAGCGGAGTCTGTGGTGAAAGGACGAGGACCACCATGGTCTCATGGGCCAGCTCTGATGTAATATGCTTCACCATATTTCATATTTTCATTTCCCTTGTTCTCCAGCAGAATCATCATTTGGGTTAATGGTTCCTGGTAATATGCATTACCAGGAAGATGCCACTTCCTGGTGTTATGTTATTTAATAGACTGATTTGGAGCCAGGTTTTATTTTTAGTTGTGTTTACATCAGGAGATGTTTCTGGACGAACCTTTCCGTAACGGCCAGAAAGGCTGCTGGCAGCAGGAACCAGCTGGAGGAGTGTCCCTGACCTTTGTCCTCAGAGGTGTCGGGTTTATCTCTATCACTCCTCAATTGATCTCCAAAGATCCAGCGCCAGATTCCAGAGCTGCGTTTGTTTCTGCCTCGTTCAGAGACACCGCCGCGTCCCACTTCCTGTCCACCGATGACTGACTTCCTCCTGGACGGGACAGAAAGGGCGGTTCAGTGGTCCACCCGTCAGCGGCGGCGCCCCGGGGCATCCCGGCGCTCGGCGTTGATAAGCCAGGGCCAGCGGGCCGGCGGCAGGTAAAACCCGTCGGCCCGACGCGTCCTTATGTTTGACAAGTGCAGTCACGCTGACGAAGCCTCTAGCCAGGCCAGAGACGGCTAACTTCAACAACATGAAGCACTGTGGATCAGGACACTGATCCGTTCAGAAACGGGTTTATGAGCGAAGAACTCCTTTAATTAATCCGATGTTTATCCTGTAAAACTCAAACACATTTTTAGACAAGACTATGTCACAGGACGGAATGATATGACTGAAAAAAAAAAACGTTTATCAGTTCATTTTGATCATCATTGATTAGTTTTTTGTTTTATGTATCTGAAATCCTGCCAAACTGGTGGAGTTAATTTCTTTAGCAGTCAGTCATGATACGTGGTACAGAAACCTGAAACTGCTGCTGCGCACCTTACTTCATAGGTTGTTTCTAGGTAACCACAGAGTGAGTAAGTTGCTGGGCAACCAGAGAGCGAGCGAGTGACTGAATTGTGGCCACCAGCCTCGCTCAGCTGGCCAGGAGATGCTGGGCAACTGAAGCCCTTTCTTTGCCTACAGCTCCCAGAATGCTCTGCTGCTCTGGATCAGAGTTCACTGAATATTCTATCACATGTCCTATCTATTGATTTTGATCATGTTCTGATGTATGATTGATTTATTCTCCAGCCCTAATACATATAAGAAAACAAACCACAGATATAGTTCTGTACTTTGACTAGGCCGTTCTGAAACTTAGCAAGCTCTCTTTATCTTCCTGTTCCTGATCGACGTCTGAAGGTCAAAACAGACTTCTGTTTGGAACGGTTCTAATATTTTCTCCCACGTAATGAAAACAAAACGTATAACAAACTCTTTTACGTGGAGGAACGTAACCCCACAGCATCATGCTGCCTCCACCGTCTTTCCATGTCATGTGTTGGAGTAGTGTTCATCACATCGTGGTTAAAGGGATTAAAGGGCCTCTGCTCCTGCTTCCTGTAGGAATATCTCAGCCCCCAGCGGGTCCAGAAGCCCGGGGTCTTTGTCAAAGCGTAGTCTGCATGAAGCGAAGTGTTTGCTTTCTGCTGTGGGTCCGACCGGTTCCCAGCTCTGTTTGGAAAGGCCTAGAACAACACAGAGGGGTTTGAGTTTGGGCGGAGAGAGAGAGAGAGAGAAACGGAGAGAAAAGAGAGCGAGGCATCAGAAAGTGAAACTGGACTCTGCTCTGACCGGGTGGCGGTCTCGGTGCTGACTCCTCCCCTCTGTGTCCCGCAGGGCTGCCCAGGTGAGCGGATCGGCGCTGGGCAGAGGCTCGATGAGCGGACGGCTGGAGAGGAGGGAGCAGCTCGAGAGGCTGTCTCTGCCGGTAAGTCAACCCGTCTTCTTCCCCTCTCCGTCTGGGTCCGTTCGGACTGAACCTCCCACCAGGAGTTCTCGGGTCAGCTTTCACCTTCCCAGGAAGGTTTGGAAATCAAGTCCAGAAAGGTGCTGGGAACCATCAACACACCTGTTAGGTTACAGCTCTGAACTGAGAACCAGTGCTGCTCCACTTCAAGCCTCCACCACCTCACGTCTTAACCAGTAGGGGGCAATGCAGGGAAACCTGGTGTCTAAAGTTAGCAGTCGAGGAAGATCATGCAAAACTTTAATTTGGATCTTCTGAATGATCTTACATTTGTCTTGAGACAACGAACTGAATTTTGTGAGGTATAATTAATTTATTTTTTTTTTTTTTTTTTTTTTTTTTTTTTCTGTGCAACACAATTCCATATTATTCATAGATTTTTTTCCGATGAAGCTATTCCAAAGAAAATCCAACCCGGGAAGCAGGAAGACCTCGCGCTAATGCTAGATGGCATTCTATTGGTTGGTGTTAGCAAAGCAGCCAATTACATTTTGCTTGTTGCTGATTGGCTGAAGAGATTTAAAAAAAAAAAACCTATTGGTAGATGTTAGCTTCTGCTTTAGCACCACGACCGTTTTCACTATGTTCATTAGTGGATATTATGGTTAATTTGGAGTTTTAAACCCTAACCCTGACTAAGTTAGGCTGGTTTTAGGAGTTTAGATGTTTCTGAACCAAAAGTTCATTGAATTTTTGTCGTTTCCTTTGGGAACTGGATGCATCGTGTTTTTTTTAAAACGTGCATCCTAATCAAAAGCCCCTTATGCTCTGTGCATCTAATATTGATGGCGCTTCCTCTCCGATTTGTTTTTCCCTGACTCTTGGCACCAAACAGCGAACGTGTCCATCAGGTTCCAGCAGAGAGAGTCTGGGAGAGCGAGACGCGCCGCGATTTATTATTTATCCGCCGCCGCTTGACTCCGCGCGACGCGCCGGGCGCCTCCACCGCGTCGTCCGCCGGCTTCTCTCCGTCGGGCTCCGCTCCACTCCGCCGCTGAAAGTGGGTCACGTTCGCGGGAGCGGCTTTATGATTCAGCACGCTCACATTTGGACGCTCGACTGCCCGTGCGCGTCATTTGCAACGGCAACGAAAAAAGAGAAAGAAATCTGCCATGTTATCTTCTCCGATTTTCTCTCTCTCTGCTGTGATTCGGTGGAGAAGCTGAGTGTTGCGATTGCGGGACACAGAGGAGCCGGGAGCCCTTTTGGTCAGCGTCCAGCAGGAGAAACCCCAAGACCCAAACATGAAGGATTGGCTTTGAATGTGCACATATTTTTGACACGCAGCAGAGCCGCCTCGTTGGGCTGGAATCACTGGGATTGGCTCAATGTGGATAAATCATGGAAGCCTTAAAGGGGGACACACGCTGGCTCAGATAAACCCAGCTGGGCCACAAACACGGGAGGACACGAGATTGAGGCGAACACAGAATCTCACCAAGTATTCTTGGACTAGTTTCTAGCACAAATATCTTAGGACACTTGAAATAAGACAAACTGTCACTTCAGCGGGAAATTTGAGCTCATTTCGAATCAATAACGCCTTAATTTTGATGGGAACCAAAACTCTGTGTTTTTGCAGTGTAACTAGAGGAAACGGCAGCCAGAACCTTTATCCCGTCAGAGAAACGTTGGCATCTGAAACGCCAGATGATCTCGGTTTGACGGCGGCGGAGTGATCCGATCCAGCTTTACGTTCAGCACCCCTTGTAATCTGGACGCGGCGGTAACTGGGGCAGCCGCCTTACGTAACGCGCCGTGTTGGCCGGGTTGATTCTGCCGGCCCTGTTTATTTTTTTTTCACGGTTTGACGGGAGGGGGGGGGCGCCCGCAGAGGAAAGTCTCTTCGTCATGCTCGGACGTGCAGCGCGGCGGAGCCGGCGGCCTCGTGGTAAACGCTGCCAGCCGGCTTTAAGTAGGTCAGCTCAGTCAGGGCCCGCTCTGCGTGCATCGCTTCAGCAGCCGCATCGGGACGGATGCAGGGAAATCAGAATACTGATGCTGAGATGCAGCTGGATTCTGATTTCAGCAGCCAGCTTATGGAGGATAAGTGGTTCTAAATTTAAAAAAAAAAAAAAAAAAAGCTTCAAACTTGGTTCCTAAATCCAAGGAGCTAAATCAGCATTCAATGTATACTTTAACATCCCAGAGCCTTCATAGCTTTTACCCTCACAGTTCATTCGTCATCAGCCTGTATAACATAGCTAATCCTTTGGGTTAATGATGAGCTGTATTGGACACTGGGTTCTTCTTCAGTATCAGGAGATTTTAGATCCAGATCATCAAACGGCGCCAATAAAAATAAACCGCAGCAGATGAAGAGATGACGAAAGTGCAGGACGTTGACCGGGAGGCGGAATGGTTGAGAGAACGCTTAATGATTGCAGGTCGGCGTGGAGAATCGGCGCGGTCCAGACCGGTGAAGGTCGTTTCAGTCGTCCTTAGCGATAACTGATAACAAATAGAAAACTCTCTGCAGGGGAGAGTTAATAATCCAGCTCCCCGAATGACTGATTAAGCGCTAACTGAACGGCTGGAGTCGTATTGAGTAAACGGCATGTGGTCGTGTTTCCCGGCTCTCCTCTTGCAAAACTGTTTCTCGGTGCTGATTGGCTGCCACGGTCCTCTTGGAGCGCCTTCCGTTGGCTTGTTCGCCCCAAACCGGACGAATTAGTTGGGTCCACGCTACAATTTTAAGCGCAAGGAACCGAAGTCGTGCGTTCCGGCGTGAAGTCTCGTTCCTTCTCGTTACAACCGGAGACATTAAAACTCAGTGGGTGGTGCGGAGGGGGATGTGAAGGGGGGGTGCTGTGGCTGGGATGGGTAGTAATGCTCCAAGTCGTCTGATTGGCTCCGGCGTTGATATTATTACTGAGCAGCTCCAACTAATTGAGCGTAATTGTAGAGTGGAAATGCAGCGACCGCGCCGGCCCCGTGGGGGGCCTCCTTCTCACGCATAACACCCCGGGGTGCCAAGCTTACGGCGCTGGAGGAAGCTGAGTGGACAGTCTGGGTGGGCCGGCGTTACGTAACCATACTGATGTCCTCACACATCGCTGAGGGGCAAATAAAGGCTCTGTGGGGGGGCAACTGACGGCTCCCTTGGAAGAGGGGGGCAGGCAGGTGAAATACCGCGCATACCTGGGGTGGGTATGGGGTGTCCTGGCTCTGAGAGACAGAAGCGTTTCCTCGGCAACGCTCCCCGAGCCTCACAGCAAACCATTAGAGCCTCGGTTTTCCCTCCACTCCCGTCCGAACGCCGCGAGGCCCAGCCGCCACCGTCCGCTTGTAAATTTTGTCGAATAACTCCCGAAGCCGCTCGCTTGTTTTTTCCACTCTGTTACAGCTCAGCTCCTGTTTTTATTAGAGCAATTATATAGACATTTATGGATCATTGCATCATATCCTGTTGAATCCTGCCCTGCATTTGTGCGACCCAGCACTGCAGCGGTCTGAGGTCATCTGTTTATTAGTTTGATGTCTTGTCAAATAATTAACTTTCGCACGGGGTTTACGTTGGCCTCAAACGTGCAAAAGCAAACAATGAATAAAGCATTTTAAAGTTTGACTTTTTCGAGGCTTTATAGAAGTTTATCTTTGGACTCTGGGTGGCGGCTCACTCGTCTCCAGCCTACTTCGTTTAGCGATTGATTAGACTTATTGTATCTGGTCAACTTAACTATTTGGTTAAGTTTCTGTCCATCTATGATTAATAGGTCCCATTAGTAAAAGCAGTACAGTTTTACTAATTTTAGCACAAGTTTTGTGCTAAAATTATTGCAATACTTTGAGCATCTTTAGGCGATTTATTGGTTTTATTTAAAGTAGACATAGTGAAACATTTGTCCTTTGGCCCAAGCTGTTGGTGAGATTAGCTTGAGGCTAATTGCCGTTATCTTCATATTCTTGAGGTTTATTGGTCCTTCAAAGCCAACAGCAATCAGTGGAAACATAAAAGCGGAATCTTCTGGGTTCGTTCCAGACTCTTACTTTGCAGTGTGTCCCCTCTCGCTCTGGGCCATCGTCCAGCTCATTAAATTGGACATCTATTTTCCTCCGTTCGACGATGCCGCTCTTATTGTCCTCGGAGACGAGGGGCCAATTATGGACTCCTGCTCTTCCAATCACGAGTGAGATCAAAGTTGACGCCGGGGTGCCGCGTGCGCTCCGAGTCACATGCATTGTTTTCCTGCGGCGTTCCCTCCGGTCCCGACGGGGAACACTGGGCCTTCTTTTGAACCCGCGGTCTGCTGAACACCCGCACTCCGTCAGCAGGCCTTATCTCCGCACACCATCAACTCTTACTCACCGTCTCTTTAGAGTCACTCCAGGCTCAAGGAGGTTTGGCTCAGACAATAGTTCAATATCACGACGCTAGCTTAAGCTAGTCCCAAAATGAACTTTATCCTAACACCAATACGGCTAAAATCTACAGATACTTGAGGCCCCCTCTACCATAAAGCAAATCAGTGTTAAGAAAACCAAATGGAGCTCCTGGATTGGTTGCTGTACAAACACCAGCCAATAGGAAGTCAAGTAGCATCCGTCCAAGGTATTTCAGTTTTCCAAGCTGCATTTGAGAACGAATCTGCAAGTAGGAAGGTTCCCAAGGATAATTTCATCACAATCAACGACGACAACAAAGTGCAGATAGGTGAATTTTGCATGCAAAAAAAAAAAAAAAAAAAAAAATCCCAGAAATCTCAAAGCCGTCCACCCGGCTTTGAGAGGGGGAGAGGGTGTTTGGGTCCAGCATCAGCACAGCAGAGTCAAGTCTGAAGAAGATGTAACTGGCAGCTAACAGGATCGGATGTACAGATTATCAACGGATTATCACCCGAGAGCTGCGAGGGCGGGGGCAGCACGGCCTGCGGCCGGAGAGAGGCAGAGGGCGAGATATCAGGAGTGCGGGGAAGCCGGCACGGCCCGCTGGATCCATCGATCCATCGTTCGGATCGGGCGTCGGGCCAGACCCCCCGCTGGGATCGTCACGCTCCGTTTCCTAAAACAAAAAAGATTTAAACGTCCAGTTTGGCAGGCCGACTGTTTGCGTTTTAAAGCAGCAGCAGCAGCATTGAGCTTTCATGTTTGTTTTGAAATTGTATTTCTTTATCTTAATTAACATATTATTGATTAAATGAAAAAATTTTAGAAAAGAACTGAACAAAACATTTCAATTTAAACTTCTATTTTATTTTTGTATAAAATTGTACTCGTACTTTTTTATTTTTTAATGTATTCAATTTATTTATGTTATTAATTAACCCTTTTGTTCTCATTTATTATAACCATTATTTATTCATAAAAGTAGATAAGAAGTTCCACTGACTGAAAAAATTTGAATAATTATAGTAATCACAGTACAGATCTATTTTTTGATGCTCTACATAAAAATTTCATTAAATTTCTTGCGTAGAGTCCATAAAATTAAACAGTTAGATGACCTGATGATGTAACTGCAAAATTATTTTCAAAATATGCAGCGGTATAAATGAGCAAAACACAATTTGAACTTTCCAATTTTAAAAAGTCTACAATAAACGTAAAACGACAGAAAATACAAACTAAAAGCAAAAATCCAGGACGGAAACATTTCTGACAACATACCTGACCGGAGTGTTAAGGTTTTTGCACTTCAGGGCTTCCGTAGTTTTAGTCATTTTTGGACTTAAATGGCATTTTTTGTTCCAGTCTTTAGTTTTGACGCTGCATTTTGCTTCGGTCAGAGGTCTGGAAACTTTTTAAGGACCCCAGCACCACTTCCTGTCCAATCCCATGAAATATTAACACGTTTCCACATGAACTCCAGCAAATGCGTGCAGAGAGCCTGTTACGGGTTGATTTACGAGAGCCCGGGGGCTGTTCTCGTTTAGGTTCGTGTCGTCCTGCCCGGTGAGTCTGCGCTTGCGCTTTTAAACGCGTTTGTCACAAATCTGTCTGGATTCGCATGCGAGTGTCAAAGCGAGGTCGTCTCGTGCGTTGCCCGGGGACGAGGCGGGAGGCATTTCTGACGCGTCTCACCTGTTCCTCGCAGGTCTGTCAGGGAACAGGTGTTCAGATGCTTCCTGCCACCTGGACTTTCCTCCGTTTTAGCCCCCCCCCCCCCCCCCCCCCCCCCTCTTTTTTTGTGTTTGGCCCAGAATTTGAAGAGTTCAGATTAAAATCCATCATTTCCATTTGACGTGACAGCATTGCACTGGAATCTGCCTGCCTTGTTATTTACCAACCATTTCTGACCAGATGATGGAAAATATTCCACTCTCAGCTCCTCCAAGCCACAATTATTGGCCCTTCATTTCTAATATTACGTTTCTGTTATTTTTCCATTAGTCTCGTTGAAGCTTTGACAAGCGGCCAGTCTCATTTGCCAAAAATGATTTACCCAAACAGACCAGATTAGAGTCATCATCCCTCTTTTCTGACAAATGAAGCATCCTTAAATTACCAAAGGACGCTTTACTAAAACATAAACTCTTATTACGCAGCCATTGTTCCGTATATCCGACCTAAATTGCTCGACTGGAATTGTGTAATGGTTTATAATCGTAAAACAGTCCCACATCGTCAAAACATTAGTCAGAATATTTGCTCGCCCAGTATTGCAAAACAGCTTTTCATCTCCCGACTGAAGCGACGACAGTAAACAATTAGTCAGCGACAGGAATGCGTTCGGGTTTTCACGCCATTGTCCCTTCGGCGCTCTCCGAACAGCTGATCCGTGGCGAGAAGGCGCTGCCAACGAGCTCATAAATTCCTCAGAAGGGGCCGGGCCAGGTGCTTGTTGAAGGATGAGTTTGTAATCTCGGGTTGAGCGAGAACGCCACCTGTCAGTCAGCGTCCGTAAATTAGCTTCATCGTCATCAGCTGAAAACCTGTTGGGGAAGCAGGGGGCGGGGCGGGGGGGGGAACTCTCTGATAGGTTGGATGGATGTGGAAGTGGAATGAAGGTGTCGGAAGATCCTGAGCTTAAAGATCCACTTTAAAAGTAGCATGAACAGGTTGTGACTGGTGAGTACTGGGAATGTGCTAAACACAATTTCCTCAAAGTTTCTGGTTTTCCACAGCTAAACGTAGGAACCTTTCTATCCTTGGCAACAAGCGGGGGCTTGTCTACGCAACATTCTGGGGTTCCTGGACGTGTTTAGAAGCAATATAAGAATTATTTAAGGTAGCAATCACAGATAAATGCATGATTTTTAAATAGGTTCATTTTGAAACCCCTTTTCTACCGTCTCCCTGGGTTACTGCCCATAAAAACTTGGAACCTCCAGAGGAGATAGATTTTCTAACTTAGCAAAAAAGTGCAAAAAATGTGTCCTTAATTGAAAACCAGTAGTAAAGATTGGTTTTGGGTCATTTCCATTGATTCCACTGGGAAGGCCAACTGTATGGTGTCTTGTCTTTCAGAGGTCAAGTTCTCCCTGCTGCATGACTTGGCCTCTGAGGTTCCAAAGCACTTTGTCTACCTCAACGCTGTGAGAGTAATTCTAAGTGTGCAGGATTGAACTTTGAGAGACATCCTCCGAGCTGCACAAAATCTCCACAGTGAGAACAGGAACTTCTCCAATCAAGCAGACAGAAATAAACCCAGATTAGAGGGATAGTTGTGGGAGAAACATGGCACAGTTTCCATAACAGCTTCCACGTTTTCCAGTCTGAACGAGAAAACTATCATTATCCATTGTGTTGTCTTGGACAGGCCACAGTGGGAGACAGAAACCCAGCAATCTGACATTCAGATTTAATTCATGGGGTGTCAGCGAGGAAGCTGGTGAACAGAGGTTCTGATTCGACCTGGAGCCAGAGAATCGTTCAGGAACTGCTGTGACTGAAAACGTGGCACGCAGAGGTTGAGGCTCTCAGGTTTATATAAGGACATCCAAATTCCAAATTGTAATCCAATCAGGGGGAAAGAACGGCCCAAACCGATCTGGAGCCGTGGGGCTACATCTTGTTCTGACCACAGTTTTGAAAAACGGCGTCAGTTTTACTCGACGGGACCAAGAAAGTCCCAAAATAAAACTCAACTGACAACAAGAAGGAGACGGTGTAGGACAGGAATAGTTGGGTGGACATGTAGAGTCCTACGCACAGATGCAACGACATGCCGTTTGCTCCAGGTGACTTGACGCGCCTCGACTCGCTGGTTAAATATTAACAGGAGCTGATGTGGCCCTCGGTCAGGAGAGGCACGAATTCATGCAAGGCACTTTGCTGCACTGCTGCATCATCGTTCCGGCACACACGTGTAATGCTGTCGAATGCAAACACACACACACACGCCCACGCACACACACAGCCAGTGGCAGGCAGCAGCTGAGACTCAGCAAGGCAGCTGGGGCAGAAGAGGGGAACCAAGCGGAAGAAGAGGAGGGCAACAGAGCGAAGGCTAGAGGATGAGCCAGTTGGCGGAGCACGGCGTCGGTCGGATCCGAAGCGTTCCTCTTCTGGAGCTTCTGGCGGTGAGTGCTGGTTTTCAGATCCGTCCGTCCGCCCCTCAGCGACGCCAGGGAGATATCCAGGAGAGCACATCCAGAGCAGGACTCACTGGGGCGTCGATGTTCTCCGTTAGGACGTTAGAGGAGGGAAGGGTTGTGATCCATCAGCTGAATTTGATTGACGACGGTGAGATTTCCTTAGAGGAGCTAACTTTGCGTTGAACCTGTCACTAGATTCTGGATGGCCCGGTTCTGTAAGTGTGCCAGTGTTTCTTGCCGTTCTGTGACTGTGCATCTCGAGCGCTGCCATCCCATATGTAGGTCACTATCCGACAAGCCGTGGCTGCCTCTAATTAGACGTGAGAAAAGACTCGCTTCGTGCTTCCAAAGCCGTTCCAGGCGGTCCAGATCAGGGGTCCGGCCCACCATCTGTACAGGTTCCCCCCACCCACCCACCCAGCCCGCTGTGGACGGGACGCTTCGCGACATGTAATGCTTTATGACGAGGTTACCATGCGTGGCAACAGTCAGATCTAAAAATAAAACAGCTGTGGTTGTTGTGCTTTTTCAGCTGCTTCGGTTCAACTTTTCTCTTGATTCGGATCTTGGTTCAGTGGCGTTTCGTGCGTTTTTGCCTTTGCCAAGACGTGGACGCAATTAAACAGACGACCGTCTCTGCTGGGCTCCGGAACGCCATACAGCCTTTATGTAATTACATTAACAGGAGCTGGACAGCGACTAATGGCTCGTGCAGGACGAGAAGGGGCGCGAAACATAACATGCACGGTTGCATTTTTCCATCCAGCTTCACCCTCTCGCTCATCCCAAAGCGCAAATCCCTCCCTCCCTCCCTCCTAACCAACTCAACTTGCTTTTTCTTTTTATAATTTTCTACCCAGAGAGAATTTCTGAGGTTTATAACCTTTTGTGTGTCCTAATCTGGGATCAACTGTGGCTTAAAGGTTTGCTTTGTGGCATTGTCCACATCAAACCTGCATTCAAAACGGAAGAAAAGCCCTAAACAAACGTTTACTCTCACATTTGATCCTTCCATTTAGGATCTGAATGATGTGAATTACACAGGATCCAAATTAGACGTTCAGGCTCTACAGCACAAGCGTCTCCAGCATCTTTTTATTAAGTTGACGACTCAATGAGGGCTAAGAATATCTTAACTCGGCACGATGGAGAACTGTGTCAGGAAGCTGGAGTACCGACATCCAGAGGGAGAACATGAAGGCTGCAGGGAAAACAAGACTCGGGAGCCGGGAATTGAACCCAGAACCTTCTTGCTGCAATGCTACAGTGCGATCAGAGGTTTAGAATAATGATGTTAACTCTGCTTGAAATCAAAGACAAACAATTAAAAAGAAGCCTTCCCATTTGTCCAGGAGAAGTGATCCAACATCCAACCAGAAGTATGCCAGAAACCCCCCCCTAAAAAACCCATTTTAAAACGCTGACTCGATAACTTGCTTCATTGCGATTTAAAAAGCTTGAATTAAAACCTCAGAGGCTCACATTTTGCTTTAATTTCCACAGACTGGGATTATAATACCGTCCATGTCATGGAAATTGTATGTTGTGTACAAACATGGATCCTCGAGACCTCAGAAAGCATCTCTGAGATCGAACGCCTGCGTCGAATTACTTTTCTCAATAGGGCTCAGTGTCTGAATCAGGAAGAAGGATATGAGTTTGGACTGAGCCGCAGAGTTCTGGTGCCACAATGCTTTGGACTCGAAAAGAAGACGAGCGACTTGCCAGCTGCAGAACATTAAAACTAATTATGGATGGTGGCGAGACGACTGGAGGCCGAGCTTAGACAGCAAAGGAAAGCAAGAAATCTCTAGAAAAATATTTTCCTTTTTCTTTGTGAAGTCTAATTACAGTCACAGACTGATTGATGATTATAATTGGTTGTTTGCATAAAACAGAAGTGTTTTGATTTCAACTCCAAAAATGTTGCGTTGAGATATTTAAAGTCTTCTCAAGTTTTTCATTTTTCCCTTTCATTTCTGGGGAAAGATGAGTTATTATGACGGACAAATCCCAAGATATTAGACTCACTTGCCAAGACACTGCGAATGAAGACACATTTATAGCAATAAGGAAACCAGAATGGGAAACGTGAAGACAAACAACAGAAACAAAAAGACACTGAATTAATGTGACTTTCTATAAAGGTTCCCAACAAGAAAATACCCCCAACAATGATAATGATACGATGCCTAATATGTCAAATAGACTCAAATATTCTGTAACAGCTCAACATAAGGCTGCCTTTGAGTTATTGTTTTTTTTTTTTTTTTTTACCAGAACAGTCTTTAAATATTTGTGAAACTCAGTTATGTTTTACATTCTGGCTTTCAAAAGTTATAAAGTGTATCCCCAATTGGTTGAGGCAGGCAGTCGTTACAAAGACAGTAAAACAAAAAACATAATTAAAAAAAAAAAGTACTATTTCTATGAAAGACTTTAAATGCCAGGGTTGACTTTCCTATTTAGCTGTAGCAACCTATCCTATGTAGCACGGTCGAGCTTTCCTAGTTGTGGCTAGCTGTCCTATACTGCTAGGGACAGCTTTCCTAGTTGTGGCTAACTGTCCTATCTAGCTAGGGACAGCTTTCCTAGTTGTGGCTAGCTGTCCTACACTGCTAGGGACAGCTTTCCTAGTTGTGGCTAGCTGTCCTACACTGCTAGGGACAGCTTTCCTAGTTGTGGCTAGCTGTCTTATACTGCTAGGGATAGCTTTCCTAGTTGTGGCTAGCTGTGCTATCTAGCTAG
>VMRN01000082.1:631607-658407 GCA_010277015.1 Poeciliopsis turrubarensis | reverse complement strand
CTGTCCTAGCTAGCTAGGGATAGTTTTCCTAGTTGTGGCTAGCTGTCCTGTCTAGCTTGGGATAGCTTTCCTAGCCTTCAAGAGTAAGCTTTCTTAATTAGCTAAGTCTAGCTTTCCTAACTAGCAAGAGTGAACTTTCCTTGCCAGTCAGAACTAGTTTCCAAGCTAGCAAGAGCAGGCTGTCCTTGCTAGCCAGGGCTTGCTTTCCAACCTCTGGCTGTTTCATTATATTCCTTTTCTGTCTTATTGCTTATATCTGTAAAAGCAATTCTTGTGGAAAATAAATTGTCAGAAATTTTTTTTTCAATGAATTAGCTCTCCCTGTCTATTCACCGTTCAGTATTTGGAGTTTGATCTCTTAAAATAGTCAGCCATATTTTTAGAGGAGGCCTCAAGGTGGTTCTTCAGCCATGGCGGTCTATTGTAATCTTTAATCAATCAACAGTTACATTTTGCATCAGTTTTCCTAAAGTCACACATATTTTTTTTTTATTAATTAGAAATGGAAATCAATTATTAATCTTCGTTACTTAATGTAGAAAGAAATAACAAATGGCTTCTTTGACAGGCAGCATACACGCTTCTAATGAGCCACAATTGCAGCTATGAAAATGTAAATGAAGCTAATTGAGTTTCTTTCTTTTAACTGTCACTTTTCATCATTTTCTGGTCACTGAACAGGGCAGGTGTCAGTTGTTTCCTGTTTGTCCCAAAGAGGCTTGCAGCAGACGTACAGGAGCTCAGTGGTCTACTGGCTCACATTACAATATGCTAATTCCCCCCCGAGCTGCAACCTGCACCACCCTCCTGCTCCTTCAAACACACACCATGCACACAGATACACACTGGCGCTCGCACATGCCCCCGGGACAACCGCGCGTTGGGGGTGGGGGGCATGAAAAGGAAGCCGAGATGATTAATTAACTCTGCCCTCGTTTTGATACGGCCTTATTGGCTTTCAACACCTCGCGTTCGGCTCCGGAGCTTTGCATAGATTATCCTCCCACTGCCACGACACACACACAACGAGCTTCCACACAGATTCAGGTCAGCTTTGTTCGTCGTTCTGCTGTCGGTGGGCAAGCTTTGGACTAAATGACGTTTGATGATGTTTTAATTTGAATCGATTGGACGTCTAGAATCATAGGATCGCTGAATAGAACCTGTCTGACAACATGAAGTAGGGTAGGAGATCTACTTCCTGTAGCCTAGATCTTCTCCATGAAGACTCAATGAAGTTCTGGACTGAAGGCTATATAAAACACGATGTGTCACTGACCCATGGTGGGGATCCACATAGTTCAAGTTGGCGCTTTAGCACTAGCTTCCACTTATAGCTATCTTGATGTAGCACTTTAGCGTTAGCAGGACTGATGTTTATAACTAGTGCCATGAAGTTAATGCAGCTAAATTTTTAGTCAGTGGTGCCCACCACTGAAAAACATATTTTGAAAATAATTTATTCATCTTAAAATGGTTAATCATTACTCTACAATTAATTTGCATTGTATGTCAAAAGACGTAAGAGTTTCGGATTTTGACTTCAGTCTCGATGTGAGACTTTCATGTCGTTACTTGGGACAGTGTGATTGGAGGCAACAATGTAGCTTTACCATTTGAGTAGCTGCACGACTTGCTTGAATTTATGTTGAATGTGCAACTCTGGCTTATAAAAACACCCTACCAAAATCAAATGTTTGAGTAGCCGAGTTAAAGTTTCTAGGTAAATATGATTTGGATGCTTGTACAGATTGTTAAGAGTTCCTCCACATTGACGTAAAGGACTCAGTTCAGGTTGTTGTATTTGACGGCTGTCGTTGCCATCTTGGGATGTTTACATTTGAGTCAGCATTATGGTTTTGGAAGTCAGCATTCATATGTTTGCACGTGACGGTTCTGGCCGATCCATAAGCAAACGCAGTACAAGCCTCGATGCGGGCCTTTGTTGTTGCGAGGTCTGCGCGGTTTCTGGACTCCAGGTGCTCCAGCTGGTCGCGTTCGTCCTCCGCTCCCCGGTTCTGCTTTCTTTTCACGGCCATAAAGTGGCTGTCAGGCCTCGGCGGCGGAGCCAGACAATACAAGTGACAGCACTCCTGTGCGCGTCCTCGACCTTTCATCTGCTCCCTTTCTCTGCGGGCCGATCCACGGAGCGGCGGTGAGGTTGTGTTTCATCGTCCTCTTCCTCTCTGAACAAAAGATCACCTGCCCGGCTGTGTGATGCGTCACATGGAGCCCCTGAGGGGAAGCCCTCAGCTTGATGTGCAACGCTGCAACTTGTGCGTCGTGACAAGAGCGCTGCAGAATGAGTTTTAAGTCCTGTTCCGGTTTAATCCAACGTGACATGCTCCACAGAAACCAGCTGGTGGTTATTTCCTCTTTCCTTCGCCGTCTCCCGAGCCAGAACTCGATGCGCTACGCCGCGCAAACGCCGCAACAGAACGAGGCAACAAAAGCAAAGAGATCCGTGCAGCCTCAAACCACTGCTCCACAATGAGGCATTGTGTGCAGGGAACCATGATTCTCTCCGATGTGGTCTGTGCTCGCCGTCAAAAGTGGAAAATCTGGCAGGGATTGATTTATTCTGTTGAGGTTCATTAGTCATCAAGGCGACATTATTGTCACAAGAGTTATTACCATTGTTAGGGTTCATGTGTGATGGTGCATCATTAGAAGCACTCATAGCTATCCACCAATAAGCTATAGCCATCTTGACAGGCTCCCTTTGTAGAGGATTACCTTTCAAAGCTGCAGGTTTATAGAGTAACAAAAGTTTTTACACCGTTGGAACATAGAAATAGATAGACATAAGTTTTGTCAAAATACTTTTTTATAAGACTGCGATTTTAAAATTTAGGACCTGACCTTGAGACTTGACTTGAAACTCGTGTAGAAAGACGTGAGGCTTTCTTGTCACTTGCGCAACAGTGAGTTCGTCCCACCTCTGAAGTCAATATTGTGAAAGAAAAACCAAAGTTAGTAAGTGAATCACCTACCTGGATTTTATTACTCCTCTTTGTAAACATGCGCAAAACCCGGACCAAAACATCATGGGAACCTTTTGGTTTTATGGTTTATGTAACTCGGACAAGGGACAATGCGCACATTGTGACAGTCGGACTAAAAGCCAGATTTCAGGTGGAACGTTTGGAGGGAGGCCAAGACGAGCAGGTTGCAGAGATCAAAGCTAGGAAGCAGTTGTTTTAACACCCGCACCTTTTATTGCGAAACCTTCCTGCTGCAACGTGAGATGAAGTCATTTCAAGAAGGCAATTCATAGCTGAGCCGAAATCCTTCAGACACTCTGCAGCATCTGCATCTGAGTTATCTTCTGGGGTGGACATGATGGAGTCTTGGTCATTTTCTCCGTAACTCATCTTTACTGACGCTGCACTGCTCGGCTGGTGATCCTGGTTCCCCTCATCTGAGGGGTTTTTTTTTTACGAGGCGGCCTGAAGCCTCAGGTGAACCGGACCGCAAGAGTCCGCCGTGTCAACGGTCAACAGTTGACCTTTGTGTGTGGCCTTTGGGGGGGAAGGCCTTTTGTGCGGCGGAGCCCAGAGGGCCAATCGAACGGCCCAAACATCCATCTGGCCCCAACAGCTGGAGGAGCCGATGGGCTTCCAGGCAGGAAATTATGCAGGACAAACAAGGCCCCATGATTATTTCATTACCTTCATTTCTTTGGGATTATCATCATTTCGAAGGAAATGGCTGCGATGCGATAACAGTCCAACAAAGCAGTCTATATTTACAATTTGTTTAATATTGCAGAGAGGGGATTTTTCTATTTCAGAGGCATTTCCTGACTGGATTTTCCATCTCCTCTGTCATATTCATGGCTGAACAGAAGCAGTCAGGAGAGGGGGATTGGAGTCTCAATTCAAACCACATGAATTAGTGCATTATTGAGTTTTTTCCACCCCCTGACCCACTTCTCTCACTGCTGCGTGGCTGGGGTCCAGGATGGGCTTTATGAACAACCTGGAACTCTCTCAGGATACTCTTGGCTGGAAAACGGACCTGCTGTGTGCAGAAGAAACCGGAGGAATGAGGCAAGAGGGAAAAAGCT
The DNA here is from genome assembly GCA_010277015.1 of Poeciliopsis turrubarensis. Classification (NCBI taxonomy): domain Eukaryota; kingdom Metazoa; phylum Chordata; class Actinopteri; order Cyprinodontiformes; family Poeciliidae; genus Poeciliopsis; species Poeciliopsis turrubarensis. The sequence goes on along the minus strand of VMRN01000082.1, from coordinate 654,338 downwards.
CTCCAACCGTTGCGAGCGCGGCGGCGTAGAAAGGGCTTCATGCTTCCGCAACGGAACGATGACAGATCCAGCACCGCTGAATACGACCTCGCTGCTTTTAGTGTCAAAACAGAGCTAATAATATCTGTAAAAATTCACCCAAATATCGATCAAGTAAGGTGCGTCTGATCGTAAATCAGACCTCTCATGTCTACGTCTAAAGTTGAAAACTAATTCTATATCATTGGCTTTAGCATTAGCTTTACCACCAGCAGTGATAGTGATGGTTTGGCGGTTCTCTGATTATTGTGTGGAGCTCTTTAGGCCTAGCATGCTCCACACAGTCTGACCTACTAGGGGACAAAGCAGGAAGCTTTGTTCGTCATGATGCCATGATAAACAGTTCATGCTGAAGGTAATGCTTTCATAGTTACTGCAAGGCCGGCCTCGTCTCTTCAGTCCGGGCTTGGATGGAGGACTGGGGGTGGAGGGCCGGTGGGGTCGGTGGGGTGCCCCAGATACAGAGAGGTAGCTGAGCAAACACTCAGTGACAGAACAGGGATGTTATTGTAAGATCAGGAGGTCCGGCCGTGCCGTGGCCGTTTTCCCACAGTAGAGAACATGTCAGGAAGTAAACACAGAGAGACATGCTCGAACACAAGCTCACTCATGGTTATGCTTTCATTTATTTACCATCTGGACTTTTGAACCCTTCTAGAGGACCCTGTGAAGCCCTTCAAACAGAGCGCTGATGTCACCTCGTCTAATGCGAACCAGTTCTGATGTCAGGGTCTTCCTCACGTCCATCTGGATGGAATAAAACAAGCATGGCTGCTGAAAATCCAGATACCAAAGACTTCGAGGCTCTTAATAGCCTGGATGAACTCCTACTGTATGCCTTGCCAGGAGCAGGCTCCATGATGAGGCACTTTACTGTTTAATGGATTGAGTTATTGGACCCTCAGTCCGGGTTCAGCTGCTCTGAGAGGACGCTGTTTGCATTAGCCCATAGAGCTGATGCCGCTGTGTGGAGGTGATCCGTCCAAGGCGAAATCACTGCTTTGACATGGAGTATCAGGGAGACAGAAGCTTTACTTTGCAACTTCGGTTAGCCAGAATGGCTTTGTTTAGTGATGCTGTAGGCATCTGGCTGGTGAAATATGTGAAAAATGAAAGTATAACTCATGTTTAGCAATGAATGAAACCACATGAATTCTTGGACTTGAACTAATTTGCATTGAATGTTTGGTTCTGCTGAGGAAAAAAGTTACTTGATTCTCTGGACCTTTTTAGACCAAGAGATGGATGGATGGATGGATGGATGGATGGATAAATGGATATATTTATAGATGAATCTATTAATGCATGGATAAATCAATAAGTTTCTGCAGATGGGATTGACTGGCAGACAGAAGGAATAACAAATAGAAAGATTCCTGATGGATAGTTGATGTCAGGTGAATTCTTGAGGGTAAACAAAAGGATGAATGAACAGATGGATGTGCTAACTGGCTAACGGATGGATGGATGGATGGATGGATGGATGGATGGATGGATGGATGGATGGATGGATAAATTGAATGACAGATGGATGTGGGATGGTTGAAGGATGGATGAACAGTTGCTTTGTTTGTTGAATGGATGAACAGTTGGATTGTTGGTTGGATGGATGGTTGGTTGGTAGGATGGATGAAGGATGGATTCATATTATGTTTTTAGCAGCAGTGCTAACTGAAGGCTAACTTGCCACTGTGCTCTGCTCTGAGGCTCCGTCAGATGACTGACTATAACGACTCTGGTGACCTCACCATTCACAGTGTGACACAGACAGACTGTGTCCTGCATGTCCCACTGTCCTACATGTCCTACATGAGACAGAGCCTGTTCTATATTTTTTTATTGATCAGCCTGTTCGCTGAACAGGCTGATCTTAGATATTGTGATTTACATAAACGCCTCCAGCTTGGGGCTTTCCTGGCTCTGCTCCACCCACTCCATGCCTGCTGGAGCTGTATAGCTGGTCACCTTCAGTGGGTTACACTGTAGGAAAATGCATTCAAAACCCTCACCATCCCCCCACTACCTCCTTCTGCTGCTTCTTCCCTGTCAACCATTCTGAGAAATAATTCATGACTCCGAGAATGCTCATCAGAGCCAAGCTTAAATCAAAGGTCAGAGGTCACGGAAGCCTATCTCTTTTCACATTTCCCATCAGTCCTCTGCTGTAGGATTTCCATAAGAAGTGGTAGGACTGTATCTGGGTTTTTGTGACATTGGGAATCTGGATCTGCTGAGTTTGGCGACAGGAACCAAATGGCCTCCTCTCGTCACATCACCAGTTCAGTTTCCAAGCAAGCCCTGATGGAGACGGGAAAGACAACCATAAGCTGACATTAATGCGTCTTCTGGCTTGAACACAGGCGCTTACACGCACATCTGCCCGGCACCTGGCTTGGCCGACCGGCTCCCCAGCAGACCATCAGACTGTCAGTAAATCACTTCCTGGATTGAAGAAATAGAGCTGCAGCGAGAGCATGGAGCAGTCAGGCAGTTTGATGAAGGGTTTCTGGCTGGAGTGTCTGTGGAAACAAAAGCCTACCTGGAGGTCAGGACGTTGCTGCATGCCACTGCATCAGCAACAATGAGGTGTTGACGTAAAGTTGCTGGTTGAACATCAGGTACTTCCTCAAATACTTGGCCAGGGGATCAAACTCACTCTAACAGGAAACCCCATATCTACATCTTTGGACCCCTTTGGAATTAGACAAGTTGTTTTTATTGTTTAACGTCACGGTGATCTTGGCTTATGTAAAGGAAAGTCACAACAAAACATTTTATCTCTACCTATTCGGGCATTTATTCCCTAGAAATAATTTTGACAGACGACCCAACATATTGAAGAACAGGAACTGGTTCCGCTCAAAATATTTATTCCTTTATCTTCTTTTTGTGGCTCTGTCATCTTTTTTTCCATCTCAGAAACCCAAGTGTTACAATTCTGCGTCTACCATCGTCCGATACAACCCGTTTTCCTTTCTCTGCTGCTATATTGAGGTTTTTGCTTTCAAATATGGTGAAAGTCTCATCGTTCTCTACTTTTACTCAAGTGAAAGATTCACCTTCACGATGACTTCGATTTATGCGGGCCCCTCATGCGTGGAGGTGATTTAAGCATTTTCCAGCTCTGGAAAGGTTCGGAGAATGAAACCGGAGAGTATTCCTCCGGTTTTGTCAACATGATAAACGTCAGCGTTCGTAAAATATGTTTCTCCATTCCTTTTATGCTTTTTTTTTTTTTTTGTAATAACTGATGGGCAATATCTCAATTAAAAAATACTGTATTTGTTGTCATCCATCCAAGCTGACTGAAATCTCTGGGACTGTACTAATTTACGTGACAAGTTGGCATTATCAGAGCTATCAGTTTTAGTGGTATTTTGTGCAGCATGTTGGTCGTTCCTGGCTCTGTCTGGTCCTGTCTCTTTTGTCCGCCCGCTTCTCTGGCGGAGCTGCCTAGATCTCGCCTCTCCGTGTTTTTTCTGCCTCCCAGAGGGCTGTCAACTCCCGGCTTCCTCTTCACGTCTGTCATCGCCATGCTCCCTCCCAACCAGACTACACCTGGCTGAATATTGGCCCCCAGATCATAATAAAACCCAGCAACCCTTAGGCCTGTAAAATTCAGACACTGTGTCACAACGGCCTGGAAACCCTCCCCCAGACTTTCCTAGATTTCCATCTCGCTTGTCAGCACGCTGGATCCTGCTTTGGCGGTTATTCCTAAAGGATTGATTTCTATCTGGTCCGCCCTGGTGGGTTTAAACGGGCTTTAAACAGATTCATATTGGGTATTAGCGCTGAGGGCTCCCAGCTTGATAAAGACCGTGACTTGATTCCGTGAAAACACTCGGGTACCGTCCTGCGTCGCTCCTCGCTCTGCGGAAATGATTGGTGTCAGCTCCGATGAGTTTCATTGCCCCCCCCCACACACACACAAACAGCTTTGCCCTGTTCCCAACAGGCATGAATGGCCCACTCTGTCCACCCAACCTGCAGAGGAGGAGCCCAAACAGAGAGCCTATCTTAATGTTTGGAAAGATAATCCGGAGGGATCTGAATTCCTGTCGGTGGCGAGGTGTTGATGTTTGGGCTGGGCTGGGCTGTAGGTGCTGGCCGGACCAGGGACATCAGATAACCCAAGCTTGCTGGAACTCACCCTGGATGATGAACAGGGGTCCTTTTGTGGCCTGAACACACCTCGCTGCTGGCCAGGTAGGCAGATGAAGAATATCCTGCTCACTGGAGGCATTGGTTACATGAAGGCCCTCAACTAAATGAGGCCCCTGTGTGCCGTTACAGTCAGCCACTGTAGCCCTTTGCTCCGATTCAACGTTTTTTGGACTCATTATTCTGTTGTCAAGAGTATTATGTCCGTTCTATTAGAATTCTTTGTTTCAAAGAACAGTTCGTCTGAAAAGCTCAGCAACGTCAGCGTTGTTATGAGTTGATGAAAGTTTTTACATCTCTCCAAAGACTCCTTAATTTTGACAACATGGAGTGAGATTGTGATCTTTTAAACCGTCTAGATGAACGGTTCTTCAACATCGGGCTTTAGACTTCAGCACTAAAGTGCTGACAAATGCAAAGGAACTTTAACTTTCGTCTGCATTAAATTTATCTCAGCTTTCCTCACTTTTGATCAGTTGTTTTTTTATTGTTTTACTTGGCTTTGTTTTTTTTTAGCCTGTAGCTTAGCTTTGTTAGCCTGCTGTTAGCTTAGTTTTTCATGTTCTGATTTTGTATTTCTAGGTTTAGTTCGCTTTAGCTCAATTTACCTTTGGTCAACTTTATTGTTAGGGTAAGTTGAACTTTTCTAACCTTTGTTTTGTTCAGTTTTATCACATCTTTCCTTAGCTTAGTTCTTCTTAGCTTCACGTAGCTTATCGTGATTTACCTTATTTTACTTTAGCTTTGTGTTGTTTAGATTATTTCAATTTTTAGTTTACTTTAACTTGGTGTCTTTTATTTAACTTAGTTTATTTTATGTTAGTTCAGCTTACTTGAGCTTAGTTTAGTTTGTGGATTTAGCTCTTGTTGAAGTTTACACTATTTTGGTTTACTTTGACTAAGTCAAGCTCATCCTATCTAGTGTGTTTGTTTTTTTGTTTTTTTTTAATTTTACCATTGCTTAGTTCTCTTTAGCTCAGTTTGGCTTACCCTACTTTAGTTTAGTGTGTCTTAACCTAGCTTATTTTACTTTAGCTTAGTGTTGTTTTTTCCACATAATTTAGCTTCTGGTGTCTTATAACTTACTTAAAGTTATCTTAGTTAATTGTCGGTCACTTGTTTTTGGATTATCTTAGCTTACATTTTATTCCTTTTCCTAGCATAGTTTACCTTAGCTTATATTCACATAGCTTACCAATAACTGTTTGCTTTAGCCACGTTTACCTTAGCTTATATTCACATAGCTTACCAAGAACTGTTTACTTTAGCCAAGTTTACCTTAGCTTACCTTTTATTCATCTACTTTATTAACTTTATTTTAGCCTACCCGAAATTAACATATCTTTGTAAAGCTTCTTACTTCAGCTTAGCTGTAACATGCTAAGGCTAAGATTAGCTTAGCATGTTTTACTCGATCATTTTTCTCGAGCAGTCAACTGGAATAACAGTTGTTAATGTGGGACAAAGTTGCACCTTTCTGGTCAGCTCTGTCAATAGATACATCGTTTGGCCTTGATACTGTATCTAAAACGTCAAGTGCCAGATAAACACGGGTTGAGGCTGCTATCCGATGCTGTAGTGAGGATTAGGGAAGGAAAAAAAAAAAGCATTTTTCCGATTGCATACAATACTTCCAGGGATTTTGAAATGACAGATTAGAGATAAATATTCCACAAATCAGCCATGTTGTGAAGACGCAGTGGCTGGTGCCCGATAGAACCGTCTTGAGTCATATCTGTAATGGATGCCAGCGCCACGGAGATGGCGGTGTCTTCCCTTATCCAAATGAGAAATGACACGCATTAACCCCGGAGGAAGCCCTGTGCACCGATGAACGCCACGTCGAGCATGAGGGGGGTGATGGGTACTATCATGGTCCGAGGATATGAAAGGCAGATCGCTGAGCTGATAGAGCGAGGCCGGGGTCGTCAGGACGAGAGTGAAGAATGGCCAGCAGCTTCAGATAAGACTAATGAATTTAACCAAGGCTGAGTGATACGTCTTGATATGAACAGAGGCAGGAGGTGATTAGTCAGGCTGATTAGATCCTAAAACAGGATCAGTCATGAATTACATTAACATGTTTTTTTTTTTGTTTTTTTTTTATCATTGCGGTGAATTAAATTAGTTTGCTTCACATCGGAGACTGGCATAGCAGCAGCTGGGGCCTGGCAGGAGACCAAAACCAACAGTGGCACATCTGCCACACCTCACTGTCCTAATGCATCTTTAAGTAGGCCATAAATGTACACCGTGAGAGAAATCCTACTGTCTGTTGGCGTAACCTTTGCCCTGCAGCGGCCCATGTGAGATCAGAGCCTTCTGTCAAACCTGCAGCTCTCGGGTTTTCAATGATGCGGTCCAGGAGGTCAGAGCGCCATGTCGTCGGGCTGCAGGGGAAGCAGAGATAGGCTAGGGAGGTTCAAGGTCCTGACCTTGTCTTTGGACGGGGTCTCATTCTCCCGACGCGTCTTATCGGCTGCCGCCCGCTGGGATCTCTGATCCGCCGACGCATCAAGGTGGCGGAGGGAGCTCAGCGCCTCTTAAAGAGACAGGACCCGGCCGGTTCACCGCCGTTTTTCACTCCAGATCCAAACCAGACGTTCTGCTAGGGTGGGATTACTTGCGCTGACTCATAAATGAATAATGCATCTGATGTTTTATGACTTCTAAATCTGGATCATGATTCTTACATGGATGGAGTTCAGTGAATCTGTACATTTGAGTCTGTTCTTTCTTTCCTGAAAACAATCCTCCTGTGAATTAGAGCCAGAGGTTCATTTGGTCTGCTCATATTTCATTTCCTGAAGGGAGAAGAAGCAGTTGGACCCCCTGCAGTGACAGAAGGCAGGGAGGTGTTGACTCATCAGCATAAACAGGGCAAACTTTACATTACAAACACGTAAACCATCTGGACGGAACGAGTTCAGCGACTTTTAAAAGCAGTCGCTTCCTTCAGGCCTGGAATCTGTTGAAGTTTGAATCGACCTGAGCTCGATTTCGCCCAGTCGCTCAAGTTTGGCCGTGACTTATTTGATGCTCCAGCTGAACCCAGAAGGAAGCCTGAAGAAAATTGCGTGCACCAAATTGGACCGTCCGTGTCGTCAGCAGTCCTCTTGCTCCAACCTTAATCGGTTGATATCTGTATCCTGATTACGGTCGGCCCTCTCGGTGCCAGACTGCTTCGCTGCAGTTGTTAAGAGAACCGCTCCGAAGAAATACACCTTCCACAAAGTCTCGGGTCAGCGGATTCAGCTCATTGCGGTCCGAGCAGCAGCACCCGTCCTCAGGGGAGCGGTGTGGCTTTCACCGGAGTCATAAAGCCGTCAGAAATAATGCGCGGCCGACGATGTAACGCGCGGCTTTACGCGCACCGAGTCCTGCCTTAAATCTCCACCTTTTAAACGCCCGCTGTTCTCGCATGACCCTGGGCGTGCGGCATTCCCTGCATTCCTACATGTGTGCTGAGGATTATTTCAGTGCCCTGTCATTAGCAGAGGTCCGCCTGATGACAGCACAGACTTACACGGCTTTGCTGCACTTTGATGTGGCCTGTAAATATTTCCCTCGACTCCGGGCTCTCGCCCTCAGGGTTCCCTTTCTGGAGTCGCTAAAGGATCGCGCTCCTGATAAATGTTTAGGACTCATCTGTCAGAAATACTACGACATCCGTGGAAACAAACTGATTATTTGGATTCAGCCAATTAAATGAGAATAAGTTATGACGAGCCGCGGTTTAGAAAATGTCTATAATCCGGCCAGCGATAACAGATGAAGTTTCCTGTACTTTAAAAGAGGCATAAATGCTGACACATTTCTAAGTTTAAACCTCTGATTGGAAACAGTATCTAGAAGTAGCAGTTCCCCACAGTTGCGTCGTAATTTTAAATTAGTGGGGCTAATTTAATCGTGATTTCATTGACTCTAACTCTTATCCTTGTTAACTTGGTTGATGGTCACCGGGCTCTCATATAATTTTGGCACTAAGAGATGAGCAGATGGCTTTAGGCTGCTGCTCTGAACTAACATGAATGACTTCTCAGGCTAATGTGTCGCATTAGCCTGAAAAGTCATGATGGATTGCAGTTAACAGCGTTTCATTGTCATTTTTCAGAAGCTATCGGACGTATATTGGCAAACTCCGCTCCACGCTGCGAGGCATTGATCTGTTGTTGTGTTTTGGTTAAAAGCCCAGCTGGGCCTTTGCTCAGCAGGGGCTCCGGGGGGGTGGGGGGGGTCTTTGGCGTGTTCCTCTGGCACCGGCTGAAGCTGCGGGGCGATGACTGCGTCGGAAGTGGCCGTCTCAGACGGCGCCTCGGAGAAGCAGGCAAAACTCACCGTGTTCAGAACATCTGGCCCGGTGAGAGTTTGCTTTCAGGGGCGCAGGTTAAAAAAAGCGCACGGAGCGATAACAGCAGCGAGTTAAGTACAGTCGGGGCCTCAGAGAGGTCAGGATGAGCCCAAACACGACTCCAGGCAAATTATTTACCCTCCACTCATCGGCTTTACCTCCCACTTGGATTTTTATGTGAAAACGCCAGCTATATTCTTGTCTGCGGACTGATATGTGGCAAGAGCATGTGTCGTTTTATGGCTAAAAGTCGGACTAAATATGAATGATATGAGCTTAAAGAACCGGTAAGCTCATCTGAACCCGGTAGCTTCTGCGCCCTGCTGCTTCTGCTGAACGACAGCAGGAAAATTCAATATGTGCTGTTGCCGTTTGGGTTTTGTTTTCCTGTTGATTCTGTTTCAAAGAATGAGTTCACACGGAGCTATTTTTGCCAGGCACTAATTAGGCAGCTGACACCGAGAGCAAAGCCGAAGTAGCTGAGGCGCGGGGGAGCTGCAGGAAATGTAAAAATAAAGGGTTTATGAGTGTTTTCTTTTTCTACGCGAGTGCGACTTCTTTATGGGAATCTCCAGTTTCTCGTGAGCAGGAATCAACGGCGAGCATCTGTCCCGCCGCGATAACCACTCACCCACGGGACGCGTCAAGCACACGTCTAATTAATTAGTCCCAAGCCTGGACTGGACGGCCGTGACAGCGTCAAGTCACAACTGACTGGATGTGTGAAAAGCCAGATGTTTGAAGTGTGGTGGCCTTTTTCGAACGCTAACAGCCCCAGCGTCTGTTTTATACAAGCAGCCCACTAAAAGGCAAATCATTAGGCCAACGACCAGAAGTCCTCACATCTGTTTTCCCCATTTAGCTCTCAGCCGTAGCTCATTCCTGTAACTCGGTAGCGCACGGTTTGGAAGTGCGGGCTATTCCCGAATGACATTACACAGCTGGGGCCGGCTTTGGACGTTGCGCCAAGCCGCTCCTGGATTCGCTCTCTCAAAGAAAGGAACCCTAATGTCACCCCCCCCCCCCCTGTTCCAGAAGACTTTCCATTACCGGGTGTGATTTAGGAAGGCGAATGAAAAGTTACTAATGCGCATAAACCTCTCTCATCTCTTCCTGACAGGAGTGCATGGACGCCAACAAATGCATCGACGAGCTCCTGAAGCAGCTTGAGGAGGAGCGGCGAAATGTCCGAAGGTAAGCAGATGTTGTCCTGGTGGAAGATGTAATCCATCCCCGACCAGCGGCAGCAGGACAATGTCGCCCGCTTCTGAGAGCCAGACAAGCTTTGTAGCTCCGCTTGAGAAATGTGCTTTGTTGCCGGAAGGCCCTGAAAGCGGAAGACAAAAGCCGCCGTTGGGTCGAGCGGGACGTTTCTCAGGGAGAAGCTATTGGAGCACATTTGTCCAGACAATGGGGACGAAGAGCTTATGGAGATGCCAATCTAATGACCTCGTCCCCTCCGTGCTCCGAGCATCCCGGCTCTTCCAATGATGACAGGAGAAAGAGGCGATTTTTTTAAACTTCGCCCTCTTTTGTACCAACCTCTCACCCTCTCAATGGAGCTGTGTCCCCCGGCTCCAAGTAATTTTCCCCCTGAGTGAGCAGAGAGGGCCGGGGGCTGGACAGAAGGGGATGTAGGTCTCAGGGTAGGTGGCTCGGTGAGGGGGTGGATGACCACTGACCAGCCCATTTACTAGGCCAGGAAAGCCCCCTGAAAAAGGAAGCGATGTGTAAAGGAATGACCCTGAAGTCATTGGTGCCCCGCTTTCTGGACCCCCTTTGTGACCTAATGGCTACTTAGAATGACCAGAATGTTTCTGCCTGAGCTGACCCGTGGTTGCACTGCCAGACCAAATGCTTTCATAGCCATGAACTTGTACTAAGCCATTAGACTGAACTACAACACCGCTAGATGTCCCATAGACTCCCATCAATAACAAGGTTTGAATTTTACCTTTATTAGGTAACGTGAGTCTTTTTATTATAGTGAAGGACACATCCATAAATCCCTTCACAGAAGGCAGCAAATGACCCCCAACCGAGGTGCAAATACTATCGTCTGGCACCTCTAAAATTAATTATTCCCCCACTCTGGGGCATCTGGGTGTTCTTGTTTAGTGTGCAGTAAACCCAATGGTTGACTGCAGGTGACAGATGTCTACCTCTATCACAATGTCTGATGGAAATGCTCAGATCTCACCGTTTTGCCCCAGAAATCCTACAAATCTCACTTGGAACTCTGATGTTTTGCATTTTGATTTATTTTCCCTCCTTACTTGGGTCTGTTTAGGCAACAGACAGTCCCACACTTGGGCCACTTTTAGAGAAAAACACACTTTGAATTAGATTTAATTCAACGGACATAGTGGTTCCGGGTTCCCCCCCACTCCCCAGTGTATTTGAAGCCTGGCGGCCCACCATGCTAATCATTGTTTGTTCATATCAGTGTGAAACAACTGAAGTAAAGTCTTTAACTCAGGCCAAGGAGTTAAAGAAAACATTCTTCTTCAGACTAAAGTCTTCTACGACTTTCTCCGTGCCTACTTGTTGCAGACACCAGGGGTCCAAGATGATGGCGCTGCGTGACATAGCATGACTCAACTGGTTCGCCTAAAGGGAAGCGCTACCTGCAAAGGCGCTTTTGTCTTTCCGAGTGCGGCGGCAGACACCTCTGCAAGGAGATTCCTCGCTCCCGAGATGCAATCGTGTCGGAGGTAGTAAACAAAACCCGCTGTCGTCGCTTTGAAAGCCACGAGTCTTTGATGCGTGTTTTTTTTTTTTTCCCGTGAAAAACAGAACGAAGGGTTTGTTCCCGTTTCTTCTGTTTGATACAGGCGGAGTGAAGCCGACGAATGACTTCACAAAGGCTTTTGTTTGGCAAAAACACATCGTCGTGTGAAAAAGAAAGCCTCTTCCCTCATTAGGCGGCACTTTGCTCTCCGCCGTCCATGTCTCTCCCCACCCCTAGGAATATGGGCCCCATCAATCCGTCAAGGGCTGAAAGAGAAGCCCTCGCATTCTTCCAGTTCCCCGCATCCTTCTGCCACGACCTTTTGACCTGGGCCATTCATGTCACTCATTGTGCTGTATTATTGGCCACTTTCACACCAGTAGACAACACCCATTAGGTGATTATGACTTTACACAACTTCAGATCTGGGAGAAATGTACATTTTCACGAGAAGTCACAGACGGAATTCATTTTAATAGTACTCTGGTTTAAGCGACTTTAAATGGAGGCTGGAGATTTCTTGGAGAAACCCCGAGTCTTTTATTAAGCCAGATTTTAGATGTGAAACAGTTGAAGAACAAACGTCTGAGCTGGTGTCTTCTTCTGGCGCTTTTTTCACAACTTCCGATCTAAAGACGCAGGATTTTCTAGAGCCGTTTTAGAATCGTTTCCATTTTCTGCTGTGTTTGCCTTGATCGATTTCTAGGGAAATTGTTCATTTTCCTTTAGTTTAAGATCAAAAACATTTGAGTTTTCTGTGGCACTTCAGTTTAGGTAATTTTATACCTGAAGAAAACTTATTTTTCCAGAAGTTATTGCAGATTAGTTGGCTTTTCTGTAACTTGTGTCGATACAACCATAGATGCTTCGTAAATGTAGATTACCAGGAGAAATTGCAAACTTTTCCATGCAGTAATCTGCATTCTGGAACCTTTGTCCACGTAACTGTAAGACTTTAAAGTAATTGGTTCCTTTTTTGTGGTACTTTACCTTGACATCCACAGGAAGTCTGGATTTCCAGGGGAAGTTGCAGTGTGGCTTCTTCTTTTTGGTTTGTGCCGCTTTAGTTCTAGATTTCCAAAAGAGATTTCAGTGTGTTCCTTTTCTGGTGCTCATTGTTGGTCAACTTTAGGACTGGAAAAAGTCATGGTGTTGGTTTAATTTCTGGTTTTGGCAAAAGAAATTCCAGATTTACGGGGAAAGGGACAGTCATCCCTGTTCGTATCCCTTCCTTTAGCTCTGACTGAGCGTGGAGAACATCTGCGCCGTCTCCTCTGCGGTGAAGCCCGTTCAGACGGGAGTCTGTGCATCGCCGCTCGACGGAGAACAAAACCCCAGTGGGACCCATCTGGGCCTCTCCCGCCCGCTCCATTCAGTGCCGTCACATCCTCGTCAGACGCACAAAAGCTCCACGGCGACGTGTCAGCGTCAGACGGAGCAGATCCAAATTTGGCAACATCGGACAAAAAACATCCAAGGAAGTTTGCGACGGGGATCGTGGGCATTCGTCATGCGTTCGCTCCAGTTGACGGCGAAACGATGACATTTGTCTTTGCTGGCTTGAGTTTGTGACGGACGTATGGTGATTGTTGGGAGACTTGCGCTGAGTGACAGACGCGTATGGAAGCGCCAGCATGGCTGAAAAGCATGACGGGCCGGGATGACCTCTTTCTGGCAGGCTGCTGCGTCAGCCCACCGTGACTGTGTAATCTTCAGTGGATTAAAACAATGCAGATTGGATATTTTCCTCCGCTGGTGCGTCCCTGCTCTGAGCTGGCTCCTGGTTCTGACCTTGATTTTCGTGGGTCAGAGGCTCCATCCAGAGCTGCCGGGTCGGGCTCTTCCAGCTCTCACTTGCTCGGTTCTCAAATGGCTTTCGCCTTTGACCTCCTCCACACCTAGCCGAGCAGAACGGATACTTGGCGGACAGGGGCCCCAGCTGGAAATGCAACCAGCTGCAGCTCAAACACAAAGAGACGGCGTCTGCCGATCAATAATCTATCTATCATGTTCAGAGCTGCTTCCAACTGGGATTATAGGCGAAACCCGAGACGTTTGGCGTCAAACAGATCAATATTTCAGCTCATTCAAACTGTTCTGGTCAGAACCAAAGCTGGGGCCACTTCTGACCCAAATTCTCGCAGAACCTTTAATCTCTTAATCCAGGAGTTTTCAGCCCATAATCGTTTTAATCAACACCAATTACCTCGATCCAATCTCTACTCGTCTTTCCGTGCCACACAAACTCGAATTATCGAGGGCTATCAAAACATGTTCGTTCAATTCTGTCCACAAACTCATTCTTAGACAACGAGATTTCAGTCTGCCACTTTAAATCCAAACAAGCTGCTCCTGGCCACGCCCCCGACTCAGTGTTTACACTTGTTCGTAAAAAAAAAGGCTGCAAACACAAACACAATAATACAAGTATTCATGTTAGAAAAGCAGAAGTGGAGCCTCCTGCACAACCAACCAGAATGCAGCACGGCAAGTTAGCAACCACACATGCGACACCAGTTGTCCAAACGTGTTGCTAGGTAACAGGCAGTGTTTGCCCGTTTGTGATGTTAGATTCTTGAAATTTTTGAAATGTCTTAATTTCCAGACACCCAAATAAAACATGAACCTATTGCCAAAGATGGCTGTTCTCCGGCTGTGTTTCGAAGCAGCAGAAATCCAAATGTAGGAACATTCTAAATGTAAATTTTGCTTAATAGATCTCCTTTAATGAATAAAAATCAGAAAATTCAGCTAAAATTTGAGTAAAACACGTCGATGCGTGAGCATATTGTATGACTAACGTTTCAGGGAGGCATTTTTGAGTCAGATGAAAGGTCCGGCTCTGTGGCCGGTTCTGATTAAGACCGGGTTCCCCACCAGGACTTGTGCGTTGCCGTGGCGACCGCCGGGCGTTTTACTGCTCCAGCCAGACGAGCTGTCTGATCTGGCTCGGTCCCACCGAGGCTGCGAGGAGCAGCGTCGCTGTGGCCTGGGAAGCGAGCGCAACCCGTCTGCTGGAGGCCGCTTTACGGCCCAGACCCGGATATCTGACAGGATCGGTCACAGGCAGTCGTTTCCGCCTCTGGAGGAACCTCTCTGCGTGTTTTTTTTTTTTTTTTTTCCCTAATGAAAAGCTTGATCAAAGCTTGCGGGCGCTAAATTTGAAGCAGCGCTCGCCCTCCTCTAATTAACACCAGCTACCGTTTAGCTGCGGCGGCGGCGGCGGCTAGCCGGGGGTCTCCTCGCCCTCCGGCCCACTCCTCGGCAGCAGTCCCGTGAATCCGAGAGGATTCATGGGCGGCGCTCTGACGTCCGGGCGCCGTCAGAGCGCCGCTCCGCTCCGCTTTTACGGCGCTCAGGAGAGGCAGAGGTTAATCGAGCCGCTTAATGAAGCCTTTTAACCGACGCTCTCTCAAGGTCGTCCTCGGAGGCAGGCCTGGCATTCCCACGCATGCTGCTGTTTCTCCCCAGCACACAAACACACCACCCTGCTTGGTTTACTAAAGAACTGTAAAATATTCATTTAAAACTAAAAAAAAAAAAAGATACAAGATCATTTTTATGAACCAAACATACTCAGTTTGTTACCAGTTTGTTTGCTCAGTTGTCTTTTATCTTGGACTTCATAACACAAATTTTGAGATAAACTCAGGCTCTTATTTTTGTATAATATGACAACCATATTGATTTTTCCTTGAGCTTTGCAGTCCTTTACATCCTTGTTATTAAGGGACGCAAACAGCCTCTAAAACAGTCAGCAAACAGTCAAAGCAGTCCAGGTAGTTTTTTATAAAATTAACCTTGAGGAAGTATAAAAGTTAATGGGTGCATTAGCTTTATTAATGATTTTTTTTTTTCTTCCCCCAGTTAATCATGGCGACGAAGCCAGGAGTGCTTACTATGGCCCAGAAAACCAACCAGTTTTATGGAGTCATAATTAAACAAATAAATGTTTTTAGTCTCCAAGTGTTATTTTTCCTGACTAATGTACAAATTTGCAGGTTAATTTAGTGGAAATTACAACAAGTTGGAGAGTAAAGGCAGGTCTGTTGAACTGCGGTTATTGTTTCCCAGACAGAAAAAAAAACAAAAAAAAAAAAAAAGCCCCTCTGTGATTAGTGGTTGCGCGGCTTCTATATGTTGGGTTCGAAACAACTTGCGACATGTTTTTCTCGGATTTAGGACTCAATAGAGCATTGTCTGCATTCCTGGAAGAAATTAGCCGTGTTTAAGAGCCGTTTCTTTTTTTTCCTTCTTCTTCTTCTTCTTTTTTTTTTTCCACTGAGCTCTTGTTTAATCCCTGCTGTAATTACAGTTGTTGGGTTTCCTTAAAATGAGTTATCAGCTGCTTGTTTGATGTCTTGTGGGAAGAATTTGCGCTTTAATGACACACTGATGGAGAGTGGCAAAGTTTTAATCTGATTTCAGACAGCGTGTCTGGCTGAATGCAGGTTCGCCTCAACGCTCTATTAACCCGAGATCCTCTGATTCGGGTTCTTGTGTTCGAGGCCTTTTGAAGCTGAAGCAGCTGTTTGGACCGATGGGTGTTCTGTGAAAACATCCTCGGTGTGTGATAAGCAGGATCCAGCGCGTGTGGTGTTCTTGTTGATGGTTTTGGCTGGTGGGAGTCACAGTGGCTGCATCCTCGCTATTCGGGCTCAGGGCCGCCCCAGGGGCCCCCCCAGGCTCTCATTGGAAACAGGAAGAGGCTGAAAATGTGTGAAATCAACAACAAAATGGTGAAGAATGAAAACGGGTTTTACTGACTCTTCTTTTGATGGAGTAACTCTAGTTTCAGAAAGTTTGTGGTTCTTGTTTGCCAGTTGTACTTTACGCTTTGAGTCCTGTAACGTACAAGATAATGGGGAGTTTAGAGAAAGTCTTTGGTTCTCTGAGGCAGAGTTTCCCAACCTTTGTCCTTTAACCTACTGCCACTGTCAGACCTCTTCATAGTCCAATCCAGACTATGGTTCCTCTCTCTCTTTGTTGCATATAACTACAGCTGGAATTAGGAATCCTCAAGATATCTGAGTTTAATTAGAGATTAGCGGTATCCATGTTAATCCATCTCCTCCCAGCCATTAATCACTCAAGGCATTTCCTGAGATCCAGGCAGAGGAAGACAAAGTCTCGCTGGACCTCCGTCATCCTCTGCCTCATCCCGCCCCCCCCATTGCCCTGCTTAATGAAACATGACCGGAGCGCATTATCGCCTTCCTCGAACCGCACACTTCATCTTGCCACACAGAAGTTACCATACACACAAATTCAGCCGCTCATGAACGCACAGGCGGCAATCTCTGGAGGGGCTCCGCCAGATATCTTGTAATTTGCATCAGTCTGGATGTTCAGCGTTTTTCCTTCTGTTGGGTAAACAAACATGCTGCTGTCTCCAAAGTTTGGCATTTCCTCCGCTTGTCTTGATGTAGACATAACTCCCACCCCTTTTCCCCCTAAACCCCCTCCTGCCAGACAGCACCATGTCTCCTGGATGGATTGAAACCACAGGTTACCGCTTTCTTTGTCACAAATTCTTGTCAGAATCATCTTTGGGGTGCCAAACCAACAACTCTGCTCTCTTGAGTGATGAATATCTGAGTGAAAACACACACCTTGACAGAGATATCATGCAGGGAGATGGAGAGGGCAGGGACAATCATTCATTTGTCAGCAAGCTGCAGGAGATTAATGCCATTGAGGGAAATAGGTCTCAGCCAGCAGGATGGGTGAATGTTTTCAACTTTTCTTCACTACAAGCAAAAACAGAATACAGAAGATAACAAGGTTGTGTGCCTGCTTAAAAGCAACATGTGAACAACTCAACTCAAGTCTTTGGCATAGCTTTGGACATAAACAATGTCGTCATATTGTACAACCATACCCATTTGTCCATGCAGGGTCATGGTACCTATCTCCAGTGGTCTTTGGACGAAAGATGGGGTGCACTCTGGATTGGTTGCTTGTCCATCAGAGAGATATACTCTTGTCTAAGAACAATGTGCAGACCAACAAAGCTAGCAGTCATGGGAGAACACGCTAGCTACATGTAGAAAGACTGCTTTGACTGGTCTTACTTGTTCCCTGCCTTCACACAATCACACACCGCCATGACCACCGTCCCATTACCTTAGACCACCCTCCGAAATATTACAAGTTCATATCAATCCTCCAGTTGCTGTCCCAGCACTGTCCTTCCCTGTACCTCCTCCTTGTGGAATGCTGCCCTCAGTGTGTGTGTGTGTGTGTGTGTGTGTGACAGTGGTGGAGCCAGGCTGGCTGCATGGGCTTCCGTGTGTTTCCAAACAGTGGAATCTGTCACCGACACCCCTGGCAGAGCAATAAGCGGAGCCTTAATGAGCTCAGCAGATCAATCAGCGCGCACATCAGAGACGCTGCAGAATCGGCGCGGACTCGCATTGTTACGCCGCTTCACTGTTGACTAAACACACCCACAACCAGCACACCAATGCAGTTACTCAATGCCTCGGCTTTAGCAGCGCTTATATGCACGAAGCCGTTCATTACTTTAGCATTTCCAGTATAAACCCACACACTTACGCCTAATCCCAACCCTGATCCACGGAAGAGTCTTTGTCGCTCTGCAGACCCGAGCCATTGCTCAACAACTCTCAGCTCATTTTTGATCAGATTAGAGCGGAAGACCCCCTTCAATATTTCTTCATTATGATGCATTATATATGTTAGTGCTGACTCAGTCCTCCATTTGTCTTTCTTACTCCGATGGGACAATGGTATCTAATTGGTGACCACCTGCTCTAAAAATCACATCATGCTTGCTCTATATTCAGGTTTCCCTGCACCAAACCAGCTGTGCGTATGATTTACACAATTACATGGCATCTTTTGGTCACGTACGCAATAATCCTGCATCATGAGTCTTTGGGTTTTATGATGATGAATTGCTTCATCTGCAAGCAAATATGACAGAACTTTTTGATCATTTGTCGGTCGTTAAAGCTGGCGTACCTTTCCGTGGAGGGTTCTCTCCTCCACCCACCCCTTCTCTCATGGTTCGTGTCATTGTTCATTGAAGACATTAGTGACAGTGAATGTGGGGCTCTAAGTCAGCCCCATCCTTTCAATCTCCCTTTTTAGCCGAGCGCTCCTGTCACCCAGACCCTTTTAATTCCCCAATTCACCCGTCCGGTGGCCGGCCCCCTCTCTCACTGGTCCTATTGGGGTGCAGACAATGGAAGCCACCCCCCTCCACCCCCTTCCCTGACTCACTTGCCTCTTCATCCCCCTCTCCTCCTGTCCCTGGGCTCTTGTAGGCATCCTGCGTGGTAGAAACTGCTGGCTCCAGGCTGCAGTTTGTCACAGCCGTTCAGCTGAGACTGATTGTGATTGTGGCAGATGGGCCGGAGCGACTCAACCCAGGCAGACCCAAGCACTTCTGTCTGTCCTTTCTGGCCTTCGCTCCCTTGATCTCGACCTCTTCCTCGGTTGTCCCTATCTGTTCCCTCGTCACTGCCTTCTTTTTGTGTGCTGTTGCTCAGCCCAAAGCTCGGCGTTTGCTTCAGGGAAGGTGCCTGTCAGATCATTTAACAGCCTGAAGCCGCCTCACCTATCTGTCACTGGAATTAGTAAAGCGGGAGTTTACCATTGTAAACTTTCTTAAACTACACTAAAGCTGTCACATTGTAAGATAGTGCCAAGCTGAGGCCAAACTCCGATCTAGAGTGGCATCTGACACTCGTATGTCTGCATTTGACCCAATTACCAACCACTGGACGTTTCAACCCAAAGTTCAATGCGATGGTTCCATCAGAAACAGAAAAGCTGAAGAAAATACTGGACCTCTTCCAGATGTACCGTTGTACAAACGCATATGTTCAAATCACCAGTGTCTCTTTGCTGTTCAAGCTATCTTCCTCTCTTCCACCTTTAAGCTAATATACTTTAACCCCCAAACTTGTTCAGCCTGAACACTCCTGGGATTAACAAAAGCTTGTGAACTGTATGTTTTGTTACTTGTCTACACTCATCCTGAGGCCATGAGGCTGGGCGGGGTAGTTGGTATTGTCAATGACTTCTAAAGCCTCATCTGCAGCTCTGCTCTTTAACCTTCAAACACCTTTTCACACGAGGTTTGTTTTGGTGTTTCGATTCAAGAGTTCATTGGAAACGCATTTGTGTAAGTTCCAATGTTGGAAAGCCTTCTTTCTGGTTATGGGAGTGAGCACGTACCTTACCAGAGGCACCGAACGTTCAGAAATTTCTACATCCACTTAGAGTGGAGGACTCTCTCCAGGTTTTTGAGATGTGTAGTCCATGCTGTTAAGCAGCCTCTGCTTTCTGGTTATTACAGCCATGTGTAGAACCAACATCTGATGATGACACGTTTCCTTTTTTTTTTTTCTGACAACATTGAGCAGGAGTTCATAATCCACATCTATCTCTTGGTGGGTTAGCGTTAGGCGATCGTCATAGGCTACTTGCAAAGATCTATTAATTTCTAGCATTCTTCTCAAGATAGTTCGGTCTATGATGTCGATTAAGTCGTGGCGTACTCGTCCAGGATGGAAACTGGCTTCATCCTGCAAAACTCACAAAGGAAGGAAACCTGATGAACAAAAGAAGAAGTGAAACAAAAAAACAAAACAAAACTGATGTGCCAAAGTTAAAGAGGAATCAAGCAGACTAGAAAGCAGAACAAGGGCATGATCCGAACAAGAAGTCAACAGATCCAGAGGAACAACCTTCCTGTTTCTTTATTTACACAGACTTTTAGACACATAAAAGCGTACAAAGGTTGAAATCATTAGTAAACGAGGCCAACATTGAGGCTGACGCGCTTGAGTTGAACACTACAAGCCGGCTGCTGCTTGTTCCTTCGTGTCCCCTAGCTGGAGTTTTACCCCCGCCACCCCCTTCACACTGCTGTCACCCCTAAAAAAAACTCCTCCCTCTGTGTTCAACCCCCACCCCGACCTGGCTTCTCCTCCCCTGAGGACAGAGCCACCTTCGGAGGGGCAGTGGAGCGGTAGCCCTCTCCCAGAACACATGTCAGGCGTGCGGTAAGCCCGGAGAGGAGGGACGCAGAATGAGAGCGGAACAGGAGATGGACTGAGGAGAGAAATATTCCGAGGAAAAGACGGAGGCAGCAGGCTGGATGGGCGGGTGGAGGGACGGCACTCGGCTTTGAAGGGGGAGTGTGTTAGCAGCAGAGAGGAGAGTCGAGCAGAGTCGTTCAACGCCGGCAGACTGTGGGGAGACGGGGAGGGCAGAGGACGTCAGAGGAGAGACGCGGCATTGTGGATGTAAACTTTATCATCTGTGGATCGTTCAGGGGAGCAGCTGCAGAGCAGGGGCAGAGCGTGCTGCTGGATTACCATGCGCGTCCTCTGAATGCACCAGGATGCTGCCTCTCCAGCAGGGTAAGGAGCTCGCTGTCATCAGCACACATGGCAAGGACCGAACCGCGTTAGGCGCAACGCAACAGCCAGAGTTTACTGTCATGTAGGTCGATGCTGCACAGTCAGAGGAGCACGAGTCGCGTTCTGCATATTTCACTCAGAATGATCGCTGTTAGCCGTTCGCGGAGGGGGGGTGGGGGCTCGTCCTGTTGCGACAGCGTGGGGTCGGGTTAAACTCCTTTGCTCCTGATTTATAGCAGAAGGAAGCAGATCTCTTTAAGAAAGACAATCAGTCATCGCGGCGGATTTTAATCTGCAGGAACGCACGTTTCCCTTCCCTCTGCTCCTTTTGTTTCCTTTCCACTCTCTCTGAGGCAGATTAAGTTTTCCAATCCGGCCCACTAATCCCACAGTGAAATGACAGCATCAGAACGGGGGTCCGTGTACTGGTAAACGCCTGGGATCGCGCATAACGGAGGTCCCTCTGTAACGGTCAGCTCATGAACTTTTTCCTGGATCAGCGTAGCGTGACGTGAAGTCTTCCCTCAGACTCAGCGGGACGGGATGCTCACAGGATAGCAGAGTCGGATCCTGGCCTCCGTCTTGATATTTTTGGCCGACTGTGTTATCTCTAAAAACAGAACTGTGAGGGAGTGTAGAAATAAGGGCATGGGAGAGTATGGGAGGTATCTCGACTCCCAGGCTGGCGTTGACAACACGCCAGACGGCAAATGCCATTCTGTGGTGGGTTTTTTTTTGAGACGGGAGTTCGGTTGTTTTTGTTGCTCGGAACCGGTGCTTCTTTTCACAAGAGGAGCCTTGTCAGCGCTGAACATTATCCCTGTTCACTTCTAGAAAGCATTATTTGTTTTCATTTATCTAATGAAAACAAAAAGAAATCAGGCACCCAATAGTAGTGAAACCTAACATTTGTTTATGAAGTTAGTAGTATATGTAGCAGCCATTGCTAACAGTAGCTAACAAATATTGTTAATAGATGCTAATACCTCCTCAAACTTTGAGTATGTCGATGTCATTATTATTAATACTTGCAACCAAATGTAAATAGTAAGCAGCAACTAGTTGGAGCTAGTTTATTATATAATTGCTAATTGTAACAGCCATCAAAGAATGATGGCTTTGATGGCCATCATTCTTTGATGAATAAATATATCAGATATTTATTTAATGTTATGTTTCATATTTTCTCTAGATTCTGACCTCAGGTTTCAACTAATCTGCAGCCTATTAGACGTCGATAATGCAAATTATCACTCGAACTGGATAATTCATTCCACGTACACAGCCACTTCACTCTCTAGTACTCTAGGCGCCCTGGGCTTCGGTTTGGCATCGGCGGACCAGTTAAAGCCTCTATTTGGAGCAGAGCAGCAGGCCGTCGATATCACCCTGCCACCAGGGCAGATGTGTTGGAAGGATGGGCAGTTTGAGCCTGCCGCTCTCTGAAACCTACCTGGGGATTACTGGGTAAGAGGATTGCCAAGTGGAGGGATTTGATTTTATAGAATTAAAACTGTAATTCTCTCCATCCCGACTACGCAGACGTGTAGCTGTTTGTCCACAGCAATATTTCCCACCGCTGTGCTGGTGTCACGTGAAAACCGTGGCGTGCGTGTAACGGTAACGGCTCCCAAAATTTGGGTCAAGACCTTATTTGAGGTTGTACACCGCCAGTAGAGGAAAGTCTTCGCGAACCGATTATGTATCCCCAAGAATTGTTACACAAAGACTAAAAAAAAAAAAAAAAAAAAAAAAAAAGGTCAACCTTGGTATTTTACGGTTCAGCAAGACCACGCCACTTTCCTCGTTAAGATATAGACGTGAAAAGTTTCAGACTGCGCCTGGAGCGCCCACTGGCAGCGCTCAGGAGGCGATTGTCATCAGTCTTGAAAAGAACCCAGATGAAGGCAATCCCAACCCATCGTGCATTCTATTGTATTTACTTCCACCCCTCTAACTCCTGTCCATCACATCGCCTCTCACTCCTTCACATCCGATTTTCCCAACTCCCCCCCCCCCCCCCCCCCCCCCCCCCCCCCCCCCCCCCC
>VMRN01000082.1:599666-631507 GCA_010277015.1 Poeciliopsis turrubarensis | reverse complement strand
CTCTCGCCCTCTCTCAGTATGCGGCGCTCCATATTTGGTGGCCCTCAGCCGGCGTGTTGGGTCCAGGTCAAACAGAATTATTAAGGAATGTTCGCTAGCTCAATGGCTGGCCCAGTAGGCCGCGGCATGGGAGCATTTCCTCTCCATTGACAGCCAGAGGACTCCAGCTCTTGACTGGGAAGGGGAGGACACTCCTTCCAGACAACTTTCCCATATAATTCCTGCTGTCTCTGCTGCGTTCACCGGCGCTGTGGAGCCGTAAGCTCGTTTAATGATGTGTACGTGTGAAGCAAATCTCAGGATCTCGCCAGCCCGACCGAGCCTTGTTGAGACACTGCTTGTGTGACTGCAGGCCATCCAGCTCAATTAAGGGTGCTTTGAATGCATTCCTCCCTCTCCCCTGCTCGGCATTTATCTCTCCCAGACTAACTGCTTGTGGGATCTCCGAAGGCGGCCCGGTTCTGCTGAGCTCTCTCTTTCTGCAAATGCGGCGTCTGAAGACAAAAGCCTGATTTAAAAAAAAAAAAAAAAAACCCAGACTACCTTTTTATTCACAAAACGGATAGAAGAAATGATCGTCCGGATGAGACGTCGCGCTTCGTGTCTCCCCGAACGCTCACAAGTCGGAAAAAGCAGAAGGGAAAATAAGAGGCGCTACCTCATGACTGCTCTCTTTGTCTCCCGTCCGCTGAATTTAGTGTAAAATCACTCCGCAAAGATGTAAAGTTTAATGGTGCAACACGGTTTATAACCAATAAAAGGCTTTTATTTGCTTGTTATCAATGGCTTATTGCATGCACTGACTGTTTCGCCGCGAGACAAAGCATCGCCCAGGCACCCTCGCTGAATGTTGAGTCACGGCGTCATTAGAGCGTTCTTGTGGTTTCCAAACTACCCCAGTGTTTGCATAAGGTGCTCTTGGACTCATTTTTGCATTTAAACGACCTGCTTTCCTGTCAGAATCGGACTGAAATATAGTTTGTTTCACAACAGAGCGCACCTCGGTTTTGCAGACTTCCAACTTCTCTTTTACTTGTTCTGAGAGCGTTTGTTGATGTGTCCCGTGGCGTTTCAGCTCTTGGAAAAAAAATACAAAAATACAAAAATAATCCCCAAACTGGATTTGTTTTTTAGGTCATATACTCGCATGCCAGCAGTTTACAAGATAATATGCTGCTGCCCTTGTTTTAGTACACACAGGCTTCCCGTTGACACACTTTCACTCGAGCGTGCAAGTTTTTTTTTTTTTTTTAGCGTTCCCTCTTGTTTCGGATTACCTCTCCTGCCGCTGTGAGGCTGTCAGCGGAGCGGGCCGTTTACGAGCTTGGAAAAGGAGTCGGCGTCGCGTTCTCGCTTCGCGCAGGGCCGGGAATGTCAACAAACCTCACCTCTCGGCTATCTCCGCCGTAAATCACCGGATAATAGTCGGGAGAAGCCCGTAGGGCCGCATCCAGTGGCTGGAGGTGTTGGCGCAGCTGGAGAGGAAATGGATGGAGGGGCCTTCTGGAGAAGCTCACCTTCTGAGCTGTAAAACTCCTTTCCAAACACCACTCATGTTGTCTTTAAGGTGTTCTGGTGACAGAGTGAATAACAGCGAGAGTACTGACTTTTAACTGCTGGCTTACCAGCGTGCCAGAGTGGCCAGGACTCTACGGCAACTGAAATAACACGGCAGAGAGGATTCCTTGCACTTTTATCTCTCCATCAACACTGAGTTGCCTGCAGGAATGTTGACATCTTTTATCAAAGGGAAAGCAGAAGCCCTTTTATGGTACATCTAAATCAAGTGAGGCTACTGAAACTGACCTTTGTGAACCAGCCAGACAAACATCCAGAGACGGCGAACAATAAACGCTAAAGACCTTTGGGTCAACTGCTTCTGTTTACTGTACCTTTGTCTGTATTGTGTGTGAAGCGGCCATTTGTCCGCCTCTGCAAATGGTTACGCTTTCGGCTTTTGTGAAATATCGTAGCTCCAGCACATCCTGCATTCGTCAGCAGGACCTTCCAGCTCTCTGTTACGGGAGCGAATGTGTCCCTGTGCCCCGGTCACCTCTTTGCTACAGAAGCCATGGAGTCAGATCTAGAAGTGTCTGGTTTAGCATTTTCTTTCATGACGCTCAACGTTTGTGTTGTTTGAGGCAGAGGATGTTGGGATGTGTCTCATTGGTAAAGACTCGCTGGCATTTGAAAGTTGGACGTTGTGGAAGTGCTTGCAGTAGTGGCTGTTATTGGTGAGTTTGGGTCATTTCTGAGACCAATCTGGACTTTTCCAGACGTCCGAGAACTTTATGAAGAGTTGTAAGCACTAAAGACGTTGCACAGCATGACTTAACTTACTGCTGAGTGAGCCAATAGAAAGGATTTGAACATCTGAAATGATGCACACGTGAGAATCAAGAGGGGATTTTTGCAACCTCACAGTGAGAGATCAGAAATGCAAGGAGACAAACCATCAAAGTGTTTGTCTGTTTGTGAGAAACCACAACGGAACCATCCTTCGTTTTTACAGAACCGGCTCTGCTCCGGTGCTTGAATGTCTTTGAAGTGCTTGAACTCTGATTAGGCGTTGGCTCCAAGACATCGCTGGCTCCACTCCCCACATGAAACGCACGTTAATAAGTGTTTCCCACAGGTCATTATGGCGCCATTAACCTAATTCACTTCTTATGACCTGTGCGCCGGCGCTCATTTCGACAACAGTTCAATCGTGCAGTGAACGCTGGATCTGAATCAGAGATATTGTTGACTAATTAGGTTTCAAGTGCTTACGAAGATTACTTAGAAAAGTCAGATGATGTAAGAGCATCTCAAAACCTATGAAAGCGCTCATCTTCTTTACCCAGGTCTCGTCTACAGAAAGTACAACACCGTGAAAGGTGGCTGAAGTGAGACATTCCCAACAGCTCGCCCTTAGCGTGGCATCTTGGCTCCTCTTCAAACATTCCTGCCTTCAGACATGACTTGGCGTCACATCTCGTGAGGAGCTTCTCCTCGAGGCGTGCAGCTGCCTTCCCGTACGAATCCGTAGCGACGGGAGCGTCTGCCTCAACCCAAGTTCTCGTGCTTGTTTTTACTCTTATTGCCCCCCCTTGAAAACGCAGGTAAGCGTCTAAATCACGAGGTAATTGTCGTCCAGCAAGACTGTCACTTAAGCTCAATTACGTGTCCTCGTGGGACACAAGCGGATGACGTAGACAAACAAAATCTGGAGGAATGTGAGTGCGTGGCTTCCTCCTTCTACTTTCGTATCTGCGCAGCTTTAACACTCACAGTCATCTCTCTGTAATCGCTCAGACATGAAAGATTTACAGTTGTGCGCCTGCAAGTATTCGCAGGTCTTTTGCCACCGTGTTTGCACATGTGCGTTCATCCGTGTGCCCCTGGCGCGATCGGGTCTCTCTCTGTCTCTCTCTCTCGCCGAGATCTGCTGGTAGGCGAACCGTCTGAGACGGATCGGCCGGAGGAGGGCGTGGCGGCACGGTGCGTCGAGGCCGTGTTCAAAGCACATCTGCTCCTCCCGGACTGGAATGCATCCGAGGCGTGGAGACAATCGAGGTCAGAAAGAGAAAACACTCAAGACAGAGAGGCTAGGGGTAATCCTCGCTCGGCGCAAGCATTCCTGTGAGTCTCAGAGGGTTCCTCATGAGGGATTTCTGCTGCCTCAGATACTTATGCCGAATTAGTGTTTGACCTACTAAACGGGGGCGCTTTCCTCTCGCACCCATCAATCTTTTAGGATCTGCGACCAGATCTTGTCGACCAACAACAGCAAGGTGCCCAGGCACACTCACCCGCATCCCTGACATTATCAAACTCCAGGCACTCAGCATCTTGTTCGCTTTGGAGGAAAATGTTTCTGATTGCGATGATGTCACCTCGCACTACCGCATTCTGCAGCAAGTCCAAACATACATCCTGGTGTCAAGTTGTGTTAAGTCGGGCCCTTGTTGCTGCTGTTCACAGGGCCTGCAAGCATCCGAATCAAAGCAGGATCTGGCCCAGGAACTGCTCGTTCTTTTAAGCATGCGTTAACAACATGACAGTAATTATAAGTGTTTATTTTCGTGGAGTTAAGCGTTATTTTGGCACACGGCGTCCCGAGAAGACAGAGTTTCTTTGTTTGCTCACAGCAAAACCTCATCGCATTTCAGCTCGTCAATAATTGATGCTCTGCCGCGGTGAGGCAAGGCTCTCTCCGCCTGGTCCTGGCTCAGGCTGTGTGTGTGTGTGGATGGGTGGGTGGGTGGGTGGGTGTGGGCTAGAGGTGCTGACATGTGGCTTCTGTCTTGCCGCTGGCCCTGCGCTGCAGACGGAGCCCGCTGCAGGAGGCAGGAGGTCAGGAACCAGCTGTGCGCTCGGGTCAGGCCGCTGCGCAGCGCCTTCTATGGCGCTCGTCGTGATTAATTGGAGCTGCCTGATGCGCTGGGCCTGACTGAATGGTCACAGATGTGCGAAGGCCCAACCTTTATATGCATAAAGCAGATGAAAGTCTTCACACTGAGGGCTAAAGCTCTCCTTTGCATCCTGAGTGTTTTAACTCTGCTTTCCTGTCAGGCTGGATTGTGTGTCCTAACACATCAAACGCCTCGCTGGACCTTTTGTCCCACGCTGCGTCCCCGGGTTGAAGGTTTGGATCTGAGCAGAGCTGTTACATAACACGGCTGCAAGGGGATTAGGCACGGGAATGACTTGTCCAAGCCGACATCGTCACCTCCAACCGTGTGGGGATGGCTTGCGCATCGGGGCCTCTGCAAACTCTCAAACTCAACCTGGATCTCCTGCAGGGTGAGAGGCAAATCGTGGCGTTTCGTCTGTTAACGGAGCAGAATGGAGCTTATAATTAGACGGTGTCGAGAAGAATCAGAAAAAGCATCAGATCCAGCACTTTTCTCCCCTCTCATTATGTGCTTAGCAGCAAATAATGTTTGGATTAAAGCCCCCCTAAATGTCTGCCTCCCACAATGCAGTTCCAGAAGAACACGAGCCCAACGTGTCGGCTCAGGTTGGCGAACGCCTCCCACCGTGACTGATCGTGCCCCCCGAACCCTGAGAGTTCGTGCCTTTGCATGTAGCGAAGGCAAACAGCATCAGGATCGGCGTCTGGAGAGGAGGCAGGTCCTGTTGGTTGGGCTCATGGTTCGATTCAGGAAAAGAGGGACGGACGTTGACGTCGCTGAACAGTGGACATTGTCTTCCCAAGGTGACCAAGGGCGCGTTCTAACTGATGGAGTCGTGGATGACTTCCCGGTCGCGTCACGCTTCATGTAAACTCTGGTGAACAGATCATCTGACGTTTCCCCGGTCCCAAAACAAGCTGGGTTCACTTGCCCTGCTTCTCACGTCACAACAGAGTCTTTTCTCCACATCTGGCAGCATCAGCACCTGACTCCTCCCTGACGTCAGGTGACTCCCGATCCCCGGGAACTGTTGAAGGTCGGCATCCATCTGCTGCTTGGAAACACGATCACATAACCCACAGCGGGTTCAAGTAAAGCTCACGTTTTCCCAGGCGTTCAACTTTGAAGATAAACAGTGTAATGTACATGTTTTTCATTTCGCCCTCCACCAAAAACAAACAAGACCAAAGTTGTAGTAAAGCAAAACTATCCGTCATAATGAGTCATTTAGTTACTTCGGCCATATGTTCCAACCATTTTAGGTGACATTGGAACAAGTATGTAGTGTTTACAATGTCTCGGACCAACCCCTAACAATAACATACCAAAGTTCAGGCTTCGACGATGGAGATGACTCAAGATAAACCCCTTCACGTAACAGCCTTGGCGTCGCTCCATCTGGCTATTTTTGGGGCTGGTTTACACAGCTGGTAGAACTTCGCAAAGTGAGTAATTGGCCAAAATGGGGGATTGAAGTTTACATGACATATTCAAAGTAGATTTGTTGACAACGGAGGATTGTTCGCTGGAGTATCGCTCCCCTCTGGCTCGCTGGATGTCACCGGTTAAGCATTTTCCACCGGGGTTCTGTTTTGACTGCTGCTGGTGCCAATTACTGTAATTACGTTTAACGCAGAATGTCAAACTGCTCTATATTTGTCTGTGATTTTCTCGGCGGTGTAGCCGGCTCTCGCTCTGCTGCTTCTGAAACATGCCTGCTCATAAGTGGGCTGAAATTTAACCCCTTAGAGGGCCGACGCTCAGCCATAACACAGACTGGAGGAATGCCAGGCGGTCCGGCGCTAACAAAGCACTATCTGCTGTGAGAACTTCCAGATACGCCGTGTTTGGCTTCTCCTTTTTAAGGCGGTGTAATGATGCGTAGGGGTATGGGACAACTGCGGAAGCGGAGCACGAGCAGATGAGTCGATCAGGTGTGTTCACGTTCAGAAACGGTTTTTCACATCACCCGACCAGCTGCCACTATGTGTTTCTAAACAATCCGTTGGGCTCCACGGTCAGATTTACCTCGAATCTGGGAGCACCGGGAATCTGCAGCACATTTTTTCCGTCCAGACAGTCGACTCATCCATCAGCTAAACATCTGGGGGGTGGGGGAGGCTCCTGACAGGTAGGCAGCTCCTAAACAATGATGTCTTGTTGTTAAAGGAGGCCAAGATGTTAGTCATGATCTATTTGGGGCCGGGGTGTCGGTGATTGTTTCTGGGTGTCTGGTCTGGTTGAAGAAGAAATGTGAAAAATGTCCAGGTGAGTGTGATTACTTGTGCCGGCGTCCTTCTATACATTGAAGACGCGTCTTGTCCAAATTCAGAGAAAGGACAATTCAAATCCAATAGAGTCAGATCCCATATGTTTTAAATTCACCCTAAAATGAAAACACACGCCTTTTTTTTTGTTGTTGTTGTTGTTTTTTTGTTTTTCCTTTTCTGCATATTAATATCATTTGTAAGTTGTTAAAATATGCCGACTCAAGCTGAGTGAAAACACGCAGGCGTCTTCTCGTCGCCTCGCTTCGTGACTCGACGCTCTCGGGCGCAAACCAGATGAGGTCAAAAACGTTTCCTCTTGGTCTGGTTGCCACCAAGAGCGACGGGCCGGCTCTCGCGAGCGCCGCCTCTCTCCGGCGAGTCCTGACCGCTCCGAAGGGCCGGCTTTCAAACACGGTCCTTCAATATCCCCCGCCAGTTTGCCAAGATTGATCCCATTAAAGTCTGGAATGCCCTCACGTGGGAAAAGGCTCGAGCGTGAACACAGTCAACGTCTTTGTCCCGCCTTCTTCACGCGTAGCGGCGTGTGTAAAGTCTGGTGGAGGATGCCCCTGCTTTTTGTTTCCTCTTGGGCTATTTCTGTCTGCACAGAACTGGAAGCTCTGTTCTGTGTAGCGAGTGGGACCGATTTGTCTCTGTTGTGTGTGTTTATGTATGCGTGCGTGCGCGTGTGTGTGCGTGTGTGCGTGTGTGTGTGTGCGTGCGTGGGCGGGTTTATCCCCAGGATGCCGCTGTTTCAGCTGTTCGGTGGAAGGGGAACGGGAAAAGCAGCGCCGGAAATCGGGACGAACTGAGCGACGCGATTTTGATTTGTGCGGAGAGTTTGAGGAGACGCGGATCCGCCGGTGTGTGCGTGTGTGAGTGAGCGGCTGTGCTGTGCGCAGAAATGATCCGATTCTCTTGTTTTGTTCAGGGAAAAGCTGGCCGTGGCTCGCCTGCAGAGGGAAGTGGCACGGAGCAAGAGTGAAGGAACAATGGTAAAGTACTTCCTACCTCATTCACACTGACACGATGGCTTTGGGTATTTAATCCACAGACGAATTGTCAACATTTCCTGTGGATCTTTTCTAAATCACCTAGTTAACATGACGCGTTTGCTCCAATATATATAAGAGTTTAACAACAAGTTTCACCTCAGTTTCTGATCAAAATGCTCGTTGGCTGTTCGAGGCTCTTTCGGGTTTAAGTCCTGATTGGTTGGAGTTGAGCTGATGGAGCTGAAGGAGCTCCTCCTCTTCCTCCCCGCTCTGGCCGGGAGGAAGAGGACCTGCCTCGGTTTTCCTCCAAGGCAGGTCAGAAAGTTGCAGCATGTGATGGAGCCGCGCTCAGCTGATGCTCCCACCGCAGGCTCAGCTGTTTGGCTTCACCCCGGTGACGCCTCTCGTTCTCTTTATAGCAACAGGCCTGCAGGACCAGCGCGCGCACACACACACACACACCCACACCGCGGGGGGGGGGGGGGGGGGATGATGAACTCTCAGGATGTTCAGGGTTGGTGTTGGGATTCTCCCTGATGCCTGCAGCTCTTTTTCTCGCCCTGCTGTGGACGAGGTCAGCAGCGGAGAGGTTTCGGCCGCAGGGCAGATCGTTTCTACCGTTCATGCTCCGAGTTAGGAGCTGCGCAAATAACCGCACACTCTCTCCCAGGCACAAATCATCCACACGCTACGTGTTATTGTTTACGTTCGGGGATTTTGAGCATCCACAAAACGCTGGGGGGGGGGGGCAAAGAGACTTTTCTTTAAGAACCATCGACTAAATGAAACCTGGAGATGTTGTTGTTATTGATTCAGTGCAGTGCACAATAGCAAAACACTAAAAAACAGGCAAACATTTCCCACACAAAGAACAGAATATTCCGTCCATTTCAGTGTTCATAGTTTAGGCTTTTATATTTATTTTTCTGTTATCAATAAGTGATGGTCTGAACGCAGCTGTGGTTGATTAGCTAATTTAAAAACCTGCGCTACTATTGATCTGTCAGACTTGATGTTCAGGTCACCATTTTTATTTTGTAGCTGAATTGAAACACACCGAATTCCACAGCACAAATACACGTCCAGGTTTTCATAGTCAAGCTAGCACAACTGAACTACTTTGCTCTCTTTCTCTCTTGCTGCTTTTTTCGTAACTTTATCTACTTGTCATACTGTTGACAATTAGCAGCATTGCACGGCGTCGTTTTTTCTTTTATATTTTACAAATACTTTGAAGATTTATGTTGAGCATTTAACAGCTAAAATCAGTGGTGGTCACCGTCAGCACGCAGCTTTTTGCCCTCCAGCACTACAACGTGTCTATCTTCTGGATTGATGCTTCCAGATATTGTTTTGATGAGGTAATATCAGCTGAAGTTCTGAGTTTTTATTCCTGCCTGGTTCCGGTTTAATTTGCCGAAGCCAAGGGTGACACCTGTGAGTGTCAGCACCCTCTGATCCCGAGGAAACACTCCTCTGAAGTGGACTGGGTGACATGCTAATCGCGGGAATGGGCGCCCGCTCAGGCTGAGTTATCTGTGCCAGACAGGAAGGGGGGCGAGGATGGAGGGGAATATCGCTAAGCTCCATTTGAAATTAGGATTATCCCCGTTGAATTGCCCTTCGCCGCCTCTCCGCCGTTCCTGGGAGGTTTCAGGGCTTCGGCGCTGCCTGCAGGAGATAATTGCCGAAGCGCTGCTGGTGTGAAGTGGGAACTGCTAACCAGAGGAAGACCCCCACTCTGAGCCCACCTTCTGCCCCAATCCCTATCTATTCACGTCCATTAAACCCTGTGTGATCAGACTGAGCAGTTCTCCTCCGTTTGAGCTAAAAATCTGTCACAGAGATGTCTTCACAGCTCAGTGCAGCAGACCTGAAGCTTAATGGTGTAAATGACAGATTTATCCAGTGAATGTGTCCTTCTCCTGGATCTCCTGATGTTTATTCTACAGGAAGTGTGGCTCAGTTGAACTGCTTAAGCTAGCGTTAATACAAAAGATACAGTTCTGAACGTTCAACTGTGTTGGTTTCACTCGAAAAAGATGAGATATTGAAAGTAGTTCAAAGGTTTCACCAGCTAATCTGGTCGAAAAATGACCACAGCTTATATATATATTTTTTTCATATTTTAAGATGTTGCGCTTTTCATGTTTACTCTCAGGACAAACATTTCTGAGTTCCAAGTTGAATAAACACAAAGTACGTGAAATCAGGGGAGTTTCAAACCAACCTCGACCTGAAAATCCAATATGGCGTCCCCAGGTTTGTTAAGAAAAACTAGGGGCGGAGTCAAACTTCACACTCAGTCTCTCCAATTGTTCTTGACTCTATGAACACATTTATTAATTGACTCTAATTCCCACTTAGCTTAGCAGTCCAGCTCAGTTGTGACCACGTATTTTTCGTACCCATTAGCTTCCTAGCTTGTTAGAAAGCTAGGAAGCTAATGTACTAAGAAGTTAATGTACTAATTTCCACCTTGATTGTTAACAGGGCAGATGCTAACATTACAGTCATTAGTGGCTAACAGTTAGCCAGTGGCGGTATTGTCTCTACTAATAAATTGTTAATATCTTCTTTCTGCCAGATTAACCTTTGGGCTAACATAAACAGAAATATTTGGCTTGCCCAACAGGAAGTCCTTGCTAGCCAACTCTGTCAACAGACCAAGTTCAAAACTCAGAGTGCTTAGCATAGATAAGTCAGCATGTCGAGCTTAAAGCACACCTTTATAAGCCCAATGTAAAGTGATACAGGAACCAACATTTTAGAAATCCCTTAAATAGTTCAAGTAGTTTGTTTAGGCTCCCCACAAATCCGGCCACACAAGACATATTGTTCATGATGTGGGAAAACAGAGGATTTCGTCCTGAAACAATCCCTCTCTGTCAGTTTTCCAGTCAGGCCCTATATGGACGGCTTCGCCACGCCGCAGGTTTCCTCTGGAATCCTCCAGGCGTGGCGCGGGGGGTGGGGGGGGCCGGGCACCTCCCCGTCTCCCGCTCGCCTTTTGATGCCACTCCAAAGTGCAACCCCAGTCCATCGGGGGCAGGATGTAGGGGTTTCCTGAGTCTCGTGAAGGCACGCAGCGAGTCTGGGGGGGGTGAGGAGGGGGCGACCATTTAAGATCACGCCCTGCTGGAAACGCCTGTCTAAACAACACGTGAAAATAAACCAGCCGGCTTTGGGGAAACACTCGGCTTCGTTTTTCCTCTGGGTTTGGTGGTTAGTCGAACGCATGCAGAACGACTAGGGGCTCTGTTCTTACCTCACAGACTTTATGACACATCAGCACAAAGCGCCGCATGATTGGAAAGTTAAAGGAAATGGACGGTTTTCAATTTTTCTTTTCAGTTCAAAAATGCCTTTTTGATCCTAAAGGGAAATTAAATGTTGTTCTTGCTGATATTATTCAAGTTGCAGAAGAGTGTAGGCAGGAAGGAGCTCCTGTAGCAGTCTGTATTACAGCGAATTTGAAGACGCTTCTGACTGAAGATGCTGTTTTTTTTTTCAGTTTCTTTGCAAATCCCTTGACTTTTATTTATTTCATGTTTCACAAACAATCTCATTTTTGCATTCTTAATGTGATAAATTGTGTCGCCCACAAATACTTTAAATTTGCAAGTTTTGGCACCATTGGTCTGCGCTTTTAGAACCATTTTACAGGCCAAGTTCTTTCTGGTTTGTCACAAACAGCCACTGATATTCTTCTGTGGAAAATAACCCTGGATAATAACCCTGGATTCAATTGGATACTTTTCCAGCATACTTTAGGTTTTGGATCGAAGCCAGACAGTTAACTTAATAAGACCAAATTACAGAGAATTTTGGCTTCACAGTAAAATTTCACTCTTTATCAGAGTAAAATGGGCATGTTGCACTTAAGTTTTCTTTCCATTGATCTATTTCTTCCAAATGAATAGTTTTGAACAAACGCAAAGATGCGTTTCCTGGAGAAAATAAAATCAGGACGGATGAACTTTGTTACTGGAGACAGACTTCAGAGCAGTTGTTCTTCTTTGGGTCGGTTTAATGCGACGTCCTCTGGATAAGGGATTAAACGATGTTCTCCTCGTCCCAGTTGATGACCACACAAGAAGAGCCACTGATTGACGTCGCTTTAATGAGCTGGCCGACCCGAGGTGCGATACCGTTATCTGACAGTGATTTATGAGGGTTTAAGACGCGGCTTCGGAGCGGAAATCTTTTGTGCTTCCAGCAGATAAAGGAGCGTTTTGAGGGTTTGCGGAAGGCTCCGGCCTTCCTCCGGGTTCTGACAGCTGTTTGTCGGAACGGGTGACAGCGTGGAGGTTTGGGGTCTCAGGTGTCGTCTCTGCAGATCGGCCTTATCGTACCAGGCAGGGGCCGGAGCCGAGACGGGGGTCCCCCGGCTCCCAGCGCTTGGTGTATTCACCGGGGTGACGGAACGCTGACAGCTGGACCCAAATCACACCTCAACACCGGGCCTTTCTACCTCCATCTATTGGTTTTCCCTATGAAAGGCTGTGTGGGTGTGGGGGGGGGGGGATGATAGATGAGCCACTTGTCTGGCTTAGCATATTCCTGGGTGCGTGTATCATTGGTATTATTTTCTGCAGCGCCGGAGGCTCTCTGAGGGCGCTACCCTCTAATGTAGACACTCTCCATGATAATTGAATTGATGGAGTCCTGTGGGACACAATGCGCCGACTTTTCACTGAATAAAACACTGTTTAGACTCCAATCCATTTCAATAGAAAGTCACTTTTACGCTTTTTATTGTGTTCGAAATGAAACGTGATCGGAGAGCGTGGAACAGATCCCTTCGTGCAGCGTCGTACGGAAGCCCTGAGCTGCAAAACACAGCGTAGAAAATAAAAGTGAAAAAATGAAAACGCGTCATGAAATGATTCCATTCAATTAGCAGACGACATTTTAAATATCCACATTTTTTTTTAATGGTTCGTATGGAAGACTTGAAACGCCAAAAAATAATAACGGAGACGAAGCACAAATAAAAACGTACGGCTAACAATTGGAGGCAAATGTTAACATTAAACACAAGCAAGGACAATAAGTAACAGTTTTGGTTCTGTTTGGATTTTCAGACCTATATTTGGGTTCACTGTTTTCACACAGCTCTATTTATTGTGACTCAAATAGGCTCCAATTTATTTAAACAAGTCACTTTTATTCATTTTACTGTCTTTGATGTTAAATGTATGATACCCAGCTTCGGATACCAACATTTTAAGCAATATTAAACAACCGTATGGAAGGCCTGAGCTGCAAAACAAACTAAAAACATGTCTTGATGTAAAACACACAATAATTATCGATAAAATCAAAAATACGACAGCAAGGAACAATGTGGAATGCTTTTATTTTGTGATATCGATTTTTATAGATGCTACTTTTATTAAAAACTACTTAGCTCAAGTGTCTTTTCAAGAGAAATCAAGTTTTTTTTGCTTTTTATCGTATTTCGGAGTGAAATCGTTGGTATTTGTACGGAAGCTCAAAGCTGCCAAATGCTAAAAAAAAAAAAAAAAAAAAGACATTATCACAAAAACTCAAAATGCACCGTCATTTGAGAAGCAAATATTTTGTACAGCAGATTGGGAAACACTGCATATCTCGGTTGGAGGTTTAGCTACATTAGCTAGTTTTAGCCAAAGGACAACGTCTAATTATGTTACAGTTTCTGAATGTAGCCCACACAGACACAGGGTGAGTGTTGTCTTCATGTTTTATTTATGAACGAGGGACCTGCACGCTGCATTGTGTCCCTGATGTTTGCTTTAGTGGCGAGCCCCTGATCTGCTCCCGGCCCTTTGATTAGGCAAAGAGCTCTAGCAGAAGGAGAAAGGGGGGTGGGGGGCGGGGGGGAAGGTTTCTGTGAAATGAAGAGATTATTGAGCCCCCCACCCCGCCCCACAAACTGCGTCCCAAACCCATGTACAGTTACAGATGGACGTCCTCTGCCAGCAGAGACAGAGTCGGGGCTTGTACAGCCACTTAATGTGATAAAGCTGGCCTTTTACAGGAGACGGCATGGCAGACGGAGCTCTAATTAATTTAAAGTCACCGGTGGATCGTGCAGGGGTATCATGGGGCTTTGAGTCTTTTAATGATTCAGCTCGGATGAAAGTCATTACCGTCTAATGTTGACCGAATTACGGCGAGGTTCACTCCCGGAGGACGGCAGACGAGACTTCCTTCTACCTGTCTGATCTCACAACGTGGAGATGAACTCCGGAGAAAACCCAAAAGTTTGGGTCGGTTTTGTTTATTTCTTTTCGGAATTAGTCGAGTTCGTTTCGACTGATGTGTCCCTGGACATGTGTTTGGGATGATTGTCCTGCTGAAAGACGCAAATGTGTACAACGTGTCCCCTGCCTGCAGGATTTTGACGTGCAGATGCTCGCCACACATCTTCAGTTTCCTCCCTTCGTAGGGCAGTTGAGGTCATCGGTTGGGTTTTCACTACTCCATCACAATCCGGACCACACACTGAACCTTGTTTTGGAGTAGATAAATCAGGCTAATGTCAGGTTTACGCTAAACCTCAACCTCAGCCCCATCGAACATGAAAGCCTCTTTGGGGCAAAGAAACCAACCAGACCCACACGGAACTCCTTCGCGTCACGTTTCATCCGGCCCTGCCTGCACGGATACGTTTCTGCGTCAGGCAGAAAAAAAACAAACAAATGAAGCTGGTCTCCACGGTGACAGAGGTCACGTTTAATCCTGAAATCCCGGCTCGTTTCAGATATATGGCTCAGCATTCCGGTCCATTTTACAGATTACTCTCTCTCGCTCTCTCTGCTCCGTTCGCTTTTCCTACCAAGCGTTCGGCATTGTTTAAAGGGACAAAGTGAGGTTTTATCACAGGTCTGCATTGCCCTCTGCAGGGCAAACCTGGCACGACACCTGGCCATCTTGATGTCAGCCGGTTAAACAAGAGGATTATCTTCCTCAGTGGTTGGATTAAGTAAATAAATGTTCCCACGGGGAGTTTCCAGGCTCGATTTGAGCCGATTCCCTCCTTGTGGCCACGCTGCTACTCGCAGAATGTGCTTCCAATTAGCGAGAGCAGCAGCAACAAACCAGTTCAACAAGCAAAAACTGGCTTCATAAAGATACAGTAATGCTTGACTTAATGAGTTTTGGCCTCGTAAAGTCGCTGAAATCATCCACATTCACCACAAAAGGCAGCGGCAGGGTTTTACTGCAGATGCTGACTGTTAATCGCGAGGGCTGTTGGCGAGCGACGGGTCGGCGGTTCCCGCCTCGGGCGCTCGAGACCGAAGCTTCTGTGCAGAACAAGACCTCGCCTCACGAAAGCATGCTTAGCATTTTCGCCTCCTATTAAAGCCGTTTTCCATCCCAGGACATGTTTGCGCTTTATTACCAGCACAAACAAAGCAGGTTTCTGGGTTGAAGCGAAAAGAGGAGAGTGGTTGGTTTCTGCTGCTGGCAGGGGGAGGGAAGACTTTATGCTTCGGTTTGGCTGAATTTATGGCGACCATTAGTGCCCCCCCCCTTTTCTCCACCCCATTTGCCCCCTTCCCCTCCCCGCCACCCCGACAGGAGGAAACCCACTGTTGTGTAAAGACTCAGCCGCTCGTTGTAGCCATGAATTTATGAGCAGAGCGGGAAGCAGTAGGGCTTTTAAAGGTGACGCGGGTTTAATATCCTCTCCCCGACTGCTGACAGCTGCTGCTTCTGACAAAAGCACGCCGAGTGAAAGACGGCTCCCGATTGGCCGGTTAGCACCACCTACAACTCACAGCAATCCTTGAATATTGGTTCCGTCGCAGCAAGCCATTGATTCTCATTGCTCGGCTGCTGTGCTCATTTCAGCCACTAGGTGTCCTCATGATTCTTTTCCTATAGGTGATTCTGCAGCCTCTCTATTCTCTCTGCAGCTCCAGCGAAACTCTCTGGGCTTTTGACCGGTTTAGTGACTTTACGAGGCTTTATTTAAGATGATATTCCTGGCAGGACTTCTCCAGATAGTCAATAAATGTCCAGCTATGAAACGGGCAGCCAGCTTGCAAGCAGACGAGGCCAGAGAGCCCGAGAAACATTTCTGTCTCATTTGCTCCATCAGCTAGAATTACCTCCACCACGATCGCGGGAAAGAGTCCAGGATTGGTCGCCAGAGGGTTTCTCTGAAAATGAAATAAAACATACTGAAAACTGGCTTTAATTTGGCACCTTCGCTCCATCTGTTTGCTTATTTTACATTGCCTCAGTGGCGAGGTTTGTATTTCTTCATAAACAGGACACATCACAACACTTAAATTGTCTCTGAACAATTTACAACAACTGTAACTGTTGTTTCGACATCATTTTCCTGTCTTATGGTAATGCAGAGATCAGTACGCTGTCAATTTAACCCCGGAACCGGAAGGCGTTTTATTCACCGTCCGATTGCCGTCCTGTCTGTCCGCAGCGAGAAAAGCTGATCCACGAGCTAGAGGAAGAGCGCCGCCTGCGACTGGAGAGCGAGAAGCGCCTGCGGGAAGTGACGGAGGAGTCGGAGGCGGGCCGGGCGCAGATGGTCTCGCTGCAGCAGCAGTTCTCCAGGTACAATCCAGCTCCCTCTCTGCTCCTTCCGACTCCAAATGAGAAACAATCAAAGCTCATCCGCTGGCCTCTCGGCGACGGTCGGTTTCATTTCTGCCTCTTGACCGAACTCACAAGCTTATTAGCTGCTCTTTCTCCTCTTTTCTGCGTGAATATGACCGAAAAATAAAGATCTGATTCAAAAGCCCAAAGTTTTTTTTCAGTCTGAATATTCCTTCAATTCCACTTCCGGAGCCGGTTTCGCTTGGCCCCCTTTAAAGCCAGGTGTTGCTCCAAACCTCCTCGCGACCTCAACTCCGTGGCCGTCCTCCGCCGCGGCGCTGCCGGAGCGTGATGACGAATCAAGAGTCGGGACGCAATAATTAGGAGATAGGCATGCACCGCCGTACTCGCGCAGGGTTTCACATTGGCTGCTTATCTTCTCATTAAGTCGGCCGGGAAAATTTAGTAAATTTTAATGGTCCCGGCGTTCGCTGCCGGGGAGACGGATGAAATATGTAGGAGCCGTTAGAAAAGACGCGTTTGACGGGCCCGTTTCGCAGCGCGATCCTTTCATGAGGCGCTCCAAGCCGCTCCAGCAATTCATCCTCCGGTGGCTAAATCACCGCCGAGCTGCCGTCTCAACTTGTTTTTGTGTTCCTAACACAGCTCGCTGCACCTTGTCTCCCACCTCCACTTTGGTCTGGTTGATTTCTATCAGACGAGACTCCCTCTGTCTGACCGCGTGGAGTTTCTGTGGTTTCCTGCCAAGGAAATGCAATAAAAACAGAATCCCTCAACTCCAAAAGTGAGAGGTCGAATTGGCGGGTAAGAGATTGGGTCTTCCTCAGGTCCTCCAGGAGACAGATAAATCTAGTCTCATTGGGCCTTGTACGCTTCACTGGACATTTCACGAAATGTCCCGATCAGGACAGCCTGTCTGGATCTTTTTCTCTTAAGCAGCACTGATTATTTCCAAAAATCCGAAGCGATGAAAACGACGATCAAGCAACTATTCAGTTCGTTTCATTTCGACATCTCCGACTAGTGGCGAGCACTGCGAATCATGCACTATTTCCTGTTTTGTGGCTCTGCAAAATGTTTGTTGTCAATTCCTAGCAACGAAAATCGGGGCTCCCTTTGAGAACTCTTCGTGTTTTTAGCCGAGTTTAATGCCTGGGTCTGGGTTTGAGTCGAAGGCTGCTGGATGTTCTTGGCCGTACACTCTGTGGCATTCAAATGGAACAAAAGCAAAAGAGCATGTCGAGTGAAAAAACAATTTTGTGTTGCACCAAACATTTCCCGTTGAAGAGGATATAAATACGTCGTCTGCTTTGGCGCTTGTTTCCCCAAAGCCGCTGGCCGCAGACTTGACTTTGTGGGTTGGACCCATTGAAAACAAATCTTCTCTTGCAATGCCAAACAGCTCAGTCTGCTACTGTTTGACAATTTAACATGTGACTAATTTCACAATATTTTCTTGCCATAAGAAGCCATACACCAAGAAACTCTTGAACAAAAAGCATAGAGGAAGGAGGGATGACTCAAGACTTCCGCACAGTACTCTCCGTACCAATATAAGTCAAACAACGGTTAATTGCATCCCTCCGACATAATATATGTTCTGATCAATTCGGGGCGTGTTGTTTGTTGTGCATTAGAGGGAATGGAAACGTCATCCCGTCAATCTGTCTTTAAAACATCCCCGCAAATCACGACATTCGGACA
Organism: Poeciliopsis turrubarensis; assembly: GCA_010277015.1. Classification (NCBI taxonomy): domain Eukaryota; kingdom Metazoa; phylum Chordata; class Actinopteri; order Cyprinodontiformes; family Poeciliidae; genus Poeciliopsis; species Poeciliopsis turrubarensis. The sequence goes on along the minus strand of VMRN01000082.1, from coordinate 613,561 downwards.
TCCAATCTCTTAAACAGAGCGGGATCTGTTTGACCTCCGGGCAACAATTGATCGAAGTATTGCTAATTAATTGGTGGTAGCGCTTTGAATGATGACGAATTAGGCCACGTGGTTGATGGCGAAAGCCCTTCAAATTGTTCCAGAGCTCCGACGCAGTCTTGAAAAGATCTTGAATGATGTCAAATTTAAGCATTTTTGTTTGTTTTTTGTTTCCATACTTTATTCTCTCCTCCACCGAGTAAATGGCTGAATTCCTTTAAAAAAAAAAAAAGAGTCAAGTTTAAAAGATGTTAAGAATTCCCACTTTTCCTCTGTCACAGTTCAGGCCAAAACATTTTTACACAAACCACTTTGTCTTAGACGTAGGTGTACACTCACCACATCGAGTCCTTACACGCCCTCCCCCAACCAGTTGGGCTCTTATCCTGTTGTGGGTCACATGCCCAGCCCCTCCTGACTTTGGTCAATCCCCCGAAGGCTTTCCCCACTGCTTGCAAGTCCATGCTGTTGTTAAACTCCAATGGATTAGAGGCAGACTCGGCAGCCAGCTCGGGCGCACCCTAAACGCCCCACAACCCAGACGTTCAAGAGCCGGAACAGGGCAGGGGAGACTGAAATATGGGGACAGAGCTCCATCCTTCAGCAGATAACGACGTCAGATGAATTTAAGCGAATTTAGAAGAAATAAATCAGCCGAGCGCATTTGGATGTCCTTTCTTGCTGTGACGGTTAATTGCCTTAATTCATCTTTCTGGACTCACTTAAAGGATGACCAATGAGAATTCAAGCACTCGAGGGCCTATGGAGGTCCTGGGTCTGGCCTGAGGATGAGAGAGGCAACTCTGAGGTAATGAAAACTTTGACGGTCAAGAGAACTAATTGTTTTGGTCTTTCTTGATGCGTTTGCTGTGTCTTCCATACTTATCCTAGTAGAAACTTTTATTTGTAAGCTTTTGCTACCTGTGGTAGGAATAAGGTACCTTCTAAAATGCTCCTAAAGATAAAACTTTGATTCTTTCTTTAATTCAGTGTCTCGAAAGAAATAAAAACGACGCAAAATTTGGAGACAAGAGCACAGCGCTTAGCAGATGAGAACGTTAAATGGCTTTAAGAGACTTGAATGAAACAATTTTTTGGTCTTTAGCATCTTGTGGGATGCTAAAATAGGATGAGCCACGAGGCATTCTGTTTCTGATGAGATGAGCAACTTTAAGGCAATGACAACAGGCAAATCTTTCACGCCATAATTGCCGTTTTCTATGTAGAAAGAAGTCTCCTCTAATGACCCTAAAACTGCCTGTAAGGCCTTAAGGTAATAGATCCCTCTTGACTCTTTGCTTTGCCTCAGGTTAGAGACATTGACAGCCAGAACACATGCTTGTACACTGTCAAAACCGCGGCCTTTACAGGCGAAAGGCTCAGTTTGACGTTGAACGATAACCGTCTCGAAGGGCCCTCTTCTCGACAGGATATGGGAGACTTACGGCCAGACTAACGTCGGGCGCAGACGATGACGGCTGCCTGCAGATTTATGCCCCCCAGTTTTCCTTTTGTGGAATACTCGGTGTGTGTAGGACGCCGGCACGGATGATGTAAACAGACAGGAATTGCTTTTCAAGTCTGGACGTGTTGTTTGCACGGTCATGCTCAGGTTGGTCCCTCCTCGGTCTCATCATCATCTGGTCGGACTGCAGCACTTTCAGACAGTTAGCTTTTTTTGTTTTTTTTTGCTGGAGTCCAATCACCCAACCATCCAATCAAATCTTGCCAAAGAGTTTTAATTCGGTGTGTTGGAAATCGCCTTTGGCAGCTGTGAGGATTTAGCTCGTATGTGTTGTACATGTTCTTAACATCAATCCCTACGTTTTACTTTGAGAGCAGTCATTCACTAGGTTTGTGGTTTGAACCCTTTCTGACATTTAGCTGCGCCACTGACACTTGCTCAAGCGCTCCAACTTCCGCCTGGGATTAAACACACTGGATGTGATGTTTGCAAGGCGGCTATCAGAGGTCAGATTACAAGCCTCTGTGGAAGTAGGGCATCCAGCCGCATACCAGGGCAACTTGCCTGTTTCATCAGGCTTATATAACTAACTGGTGCTCACAGATTGTTGCCTGAAGCGGAAAAAAAAAATGTGTTACTGACCTAATGGTCATCATAGATTTGCTTTTTCGAACAGATGCTCAGGTTGGAACATATAGAGCAGCTCTTACTGAGCTCCCCTGCATCAGCAGAGTAGTACTCCACTGGCGTTGCTTGAAAGCTACAGAAAATACTGAGTTTGCGTTTAGTAATTCAAGGGTCACTTTAACAATGAATGGAGTCTCTATTTTTGTCTCATGATGCAATTTACCAGAGAAACACTGAGAGAGCTCTCCTTCATTATGAAGCGTATGAAACTGTATGCTAGATTTACGTGTTTTCTGATCAATAATTGTTATATTTTTACCTGAATTCTGCATTTACAGTTCTTCTGGTACAAGAAGAACCGTTAGAATTTGGATGGGAAGATAGCAAAGACTCGAGTCGTAGTGATGCATGTTTTTTGATTTTGATTTTGAATTGTTAGAAAGCTGCAACCTTCGTGGGCCTGCAGGGGATTTGATCAGACAGTCATACTGGGTTTTATCAAGTTCCTTCTGCGATTCACTACTAATTATTTGGTTGAGAGTTGCAAATACAGAAAAGAAAATGCATCACAAAGCTACCAGTATGTCTGACTATCGTAATACCTCATGCTTGGGTCTAACCATAATCACCAGCCCTGCTCCCTGTCTTGACCCTGCTTTGAAAACCCAAGTGTTGGGCTCCTGCTGTCACCGTGACTGAGGTTCCTCCCTGGGAAGGCTGTATATCTTTCTCCCATGTGGGACGCACATGGCTGTTAGTCACTGATGGAAAACTTTACGGGATGCTTCTGAGCACCAAAACGCTTCCGCGCCTCTCTAATGGCTTCCTTTAGCCAGAGGTTGAACCCTGAGTACTGTAAGTCTCCCCAAATGCTGGAGTCTCTCCATAGTTATTTTGAGAGGAATGTGACATAAAAGAGGTGATTTCATTATGTTCGCTTGAACTTTCCGCATGGTATTGTTAAGAAATATGGCTGTCAGAGCATGCTAAATGCTCCCGCCTCCTGATCTGTAAGTGTGACTTGTTGCGAAGGTTAGAGGTCTCCGGCAGGAGTCAGCGGTCACAAGGTCACGGACCTTTTGTAATGCTACTCTGCAGTAACACCCATGACTGATGTGCCTGACTTTTACAGCTCTGGAATGAATCAAACCTTCCACCGAACGCCTCCGGTCCAGCCCCCGCTGCGTGAGTTGCTCTCATTGATTTAGGTCACGTCTGAGCAAGGGTCTCCAACATGTTTTGCTGCAAAACAGCTCTGAGAGGATAAGAGTGGCTTAGCATTGGGTTAAGCTAGGCAATCAGCCGGTGGGCGTACATAAGCGATTTGCTGGAAGGGAGTCGGGATAGGAGAATGGAATATTTCTGTGCTGAAACAGACAGTTTGTTGAGTTGGGGTAAGAAGATTGCGGCGGTCACCGAAGCAGTCACGCGAGGTCCCCGAGGTCCCCAGGTTGGCCTCGTTTCGGCTGCACAACTGGGGAATTGTTCTCCCTATCGCTTCCCCTGCTTAGCAGATTGCAATTGTTCACCTGTCAAATCTGATTAGAAGGTTTTGTTGGACCTGAGCCTCTGACGGAGCTGGGGAAGTGAAGCCAATTCAGGTTTCCTTCTGGAATTTGTGGGCAAACATTCAAGAAACAGCCGCGTTCTTGATCCGACATAACAAATTCACGACTGACTCCAGAATAAGATCCAGTGCAGGGGTTGCCAAGCAATGATGGGAGCGCGCTGTAAAACTCAACTCAATGCTTACATAAAACGAATTTGATGGAGATACAAAAAGATAGCTTGGGTGCTTCCAAACCAACCCGAGGCAAAGAAGTACATGGTAATTCAACCACATTTTTTTGATTTCTCGGTGAAATGTCATTAGCCCTACCAGCCCTGATGACTGTCAGACTTGTGGAAACAGGAAATCGATTAAACAGAACATGTGTGACGACATGAAGTAGACAAAAAGAATCTCAAAAACAATTGAGAATGATTGATGCAAACGGGAAAAGGCAAGCCCACAGAGACCGGCAGTCTGTCGATGCTTTCCAGAAAGTGTGGATTTCCTCAAAGCCAAAGACTCTTTAATCACCGGCACACACGCCTGTGCACGGACACACACCAGTTGACAAAACAAAGGGTGGGTCTCCCCATCCCGGGTCTTCCCTCGCCCATTCAAGGCTTTTCCGTCAGGTCTCTCGAGGCTGGCTTACCTCCTGGCAGGGGGCCTCTCTCCTTCCTTCAGAGAGGGCTTAGCGTGGGCCATGTGGGAAAGTTCCTGCCTGCCAGAACGCCGCCGCCGCTCAGCACGGCGCTGGATAATGACACGCCGAAACGCGGCCAGGGGAAAATGAGAGCAGAGGATCGGACCCGGCAACCTGGCCGTGCTGTCGATTGAGCGGAAAGCACTCAGGCTTATATGATGACCACACTGGCCTACTTGTTTGCCAGGAGACCCACATTTCGACAGCAGGGACTAGGTCAGCGCGAGAGCCGACTGCCCGGCCGCCCGCATGGAGCTGAGGGACGTTTGCGCCGCACTGCTGGCTTTCTTCAAGAGGAATGGAGGAGGTAAACGTGGAGGCAAAGTCAAAATGGGGTAAGAATTATCCAGCTTCTCTGGATACGTCCGGAACTCCTTGAAAAGTTTACCCAAGACCTGTTGCACGGTCCACATTTGCGTTCACCTGCATACCAGATGAAGAGTTTCTCTGAAGATCATCAGAGACCTGCGGCTGACGATTGATCGGGCCCTTAATTGCATTTCCTGAACTGCTGACGAATGTTTGGAATTCAGCCGGAGTGGCTCAGAGGTCAAAAGAGTGAGAATTGGCTTTCACCTCAACGCGCGCTCTCCTTCGTCCTTTACTCGCCCTCTTCTCCCCTCAGTGATGCACTCAATATTTCCTTGGCTCGATTTGTGATAAATCATCCTTCCTCTCTGAGAAAGACTGTTTTAACATTAAGTGATGCTTGTGTCATCTGAGAGTTATTTCCCATCCATCATAAGCATTTAGCACGGCACGTCGTCCATGTAAACAGGGTTAAACGGAGCTGGATTTACAGTAATGACAAATTACAGAGTTTATCTTCAGGGATGTTTTACCGGGAGCTCATCCAGCTGTGGCCTTAATGAGATTTACCGCTTTTGGAACTGGAATTGATGTATTTTTGTGTGCTTTTTAATGAATTTACATCACATTTAAGGGAGCATTCATGCAAATTCACTTGGATTTGCACCGCATCGGGCATTTCCGAAAATCATGTCCGACTGCCACCCAAGAACTTTATTTTTTTGACGTTCTCATCGAGCTAGGAAATCAGTTTGCTAATATGCTAAGGCATTTATTTAAACTATGAAAAGTATTCCGTTTCTATGACGATGCTGAGCAGAATACAAAGTGAGTTGGGGTTTTTTTTTTCAGTCTCTCCAGTCCGTCACTATCACTTCAGAGTGCTCCTAAGTGCTCTCCCCTCCCCGGCCGTCAAATGGACACAGTCCGGTCCGCCGAGATCTCCCGCGTCGGCTTGCAGGGAACTTTAGAGGCAGCGTGAAAATTGAAACGGACCTTTCGGAAAACGGGAGCTCTTTCAGGTGCGCTGGAACGAAAACGCCAGACCATTTCCTCCCGTACTGCAGGGGTGGAAGTTTCTTCCCGCCCCGCCACTTATCGACTTGAAGGTCGCCGAGGAAGTCGGTCCGCTGGTTGTCGGGCATGCGCGGGCCACACACGTTCACCCCCCTTTAATTCCACATTGATTGCTCCTCTTGTGTGTGAGGTGTTTTTACTCCGCAGCATTAGGCTCGCTCTGACTCCATCTGTTGGCTGGCTTAATGATATTTCCTCTCGTCTCGGTTTCATTGGTGCGGCCCCCTTTTTTTCACATCAATCATACACCCATCTCAGATTACCCCTGTCGCCAGGTTCTACCTTAATTTCAGCAGATCAGATTATCAGAAATATTAAGCGCTGTAGAAAATGAGCTGTGAGGAAGTACCAGTTCTAACAGGTTGGACTGTTTTCACAATGCAGACACTGAGAAAGGGAATTAAAAGTTGGATGGCAGCAGAAGGATCAAGCCGGAGATTTATCTGTGGGTGATCACCTTCCTGTATGCCCTCAGCTCGTCCGTGATTCCTGCCTGCAATACTGATCAGGCCTGTCCTCAAATCCATGACCTGGGGTCAGAGTCTCAGGCCTTAAAGGCTCTGTACGTCCAGGTCTTCCCTTGCGCTATAAGTTGTTCTGATTAAGGCCAGTGTTTAAAGCTCTTTGACGGTGCGGTCAGCAGCTAGAGGCCTGATTACAGCCGGCTTTATCAGCCTGGACAGATGGTGGGCATATCGCTGCGTCCTGCCTGCCCGAACTCGCGACCAGCGTCCACCACCATCAAGCGAAACATTTACATCTATTTGGCATGTTTGTAACGGGGCGGAAAGGCTTCTGTGTTGAATCAAAGACTCGTGTCAGAGCAGCAATTTCAAATTTAGTCATTTAAAGACATTTAAAGTTGGGGTTTTTTTTTTTATCATTACTGTTTCTGTTTGTCATGTATGAACTAGTCACAATGTGTTCATGAAATTATGAGCCTTGTGTTGTCGAATAATTAATAAGAAACACCTAAATGAAGATCCCTTTCTTCCGGTAAGGACGGTCCTTCTGCCGTGACGGCCCCCAGAGTGATCCCGTCGTCCCGTTCCAACATGTCCGGCTTCATCAAGCGGAGATGATCTGACGCCGCGGCGCTTGGCAGGCGAACGGCGGCGGAGCCACGCGTCTGTTTTGCATGCAGCCCGCAGCGTCGGCAGCAGATTGTTTTTGAGCCGATCAGGCCTTGAAGCTCAAGGTTACTCGCTTCGCGTTTTGCCGCTGTGATTGCCCTTAATTTGAAGCCATCAGCAGCCACATATGCGATGGACTTGCACCTACAAACGATAATAAAACAAAAAACAAAAAGCAAAAAACAAATGGTCCAATAAGCCGTGAAGTGGAGCATGAGTGCGGAGCTTTCTCCGCATGGCAAACGAAGCGGGTCGCATCATATCAGAGACTGAGTTTCCATCATAAAGAAAACAACTCAACCAGTTCAAACTCGTTCGAAAGATTCACCCGAAAAACAATCGCCTACGCAACCTCAAAGAACCTCAAAAAAATGTCCCATTATTTGCTTTTCTCCTCACATTTTTAAAGCAGTGAACCCCGAGCGACACGAGATGAAAACAATATGTTGTTTAGAAGCTCCTCAGCGAAAAAGCATCCTTTCCTCTGTGCTGTGTGCAGGATGGAAGAGACGGTGCGGTCGCTGCTGCAGAACCAGGGCGGCGTCCTGGAGCAGAGCGCCGTGGACTCGGTGGACATCATGAAGGCCTACAAGGTGGGCCGCTCCTCTTGCTTTGGAAACTAGATCAGGATAAATAATTAGTTTATGCAAAATCAACACATTCTTACATTTTTCACAAAGCACGCAGCACATTCACTAAAGGTACCAGACAGCTGACTGGTGGAGCTCAGGTAGGAAGCACAGGTATGAGTCATGGCGACATACCTGCTCTTCATCTGACTAAATAAAGTCATCAAAATGAAAAGAGCTGCAAAAATTCACTGTGATTATTGGTATTTGTTTTGATGAAAAAGGTAAGGGGTGAGCCACAGCTTTATTTCTCAAATATTTTATGGTCGTAGGCAAATAATACATATACACAAACCCTTGATCTCGATGGGGTTGGCCAAGAATTAAACATAAAAGGCAAATAAGTGCTTTGAAGAATTAAAATGCAAATGAACACAGTCGAAAGAAAGTGGAAACGTATTACTTTTATTAAGCTGCAGGCTACGTTTGTTTTGTTGTTTTTTTTTACTTTAGCCTAAAAATTCATTTGGTTTTAGCTCCAAAACAACAAAATAAAAACCCTGCAGGCAATAGTTTCCTTTGAAAATGAATGGAAAGGAAAAATCTAAATATTAGACAGTCATAATAATGAAGGAGAAGAAATTAAGCGAACATTGCAAGCAGTTAAAAAAGGGTCCAATCGCGTTCACCCAAAGCCCCGCCCCTCAAACGCTGTGTCCTATCACGAAACAGACACACCAAAGCCAGACGTGTTGTTAGGTGCACCGCTAGGTGGCGTCTGCGTGGTTCACACATCGGTGCGTCAAGGGACGCCTTAACGAAGCTCTGCCTTGCAACGTTTCCATTACAAATGTAAGCAAAGCCTTTTCCTTATTCTGCTAACACCACAATTTCATAATTGTGCTGTTTGTATTAAATGAGGAAGACACGAAATAAATCATTAAAAATCATGGCGGTGACGGAGGTAAACACATAATTCAAGCCATGACGCTGGAGTTCATCACCTATCAGCCAATCAGAGGAGACGCCGGCATCTTACTCAGGCGTTGCCGCAACAAGCTCCGCCTTCTTGGGAGTGGCTACGTCGGCACTGTCGTCGACCATTTTACAGAACAGCTAAGGATTTAACATGTTTTTTTATGAACATAGAAGTATCCGTCTCATCTATATGTATTATTTTAATAGTCCGCGCTGACGTGTAGATGGAGGAAGTGAGGCCAAACTGCTTCCGGTTTCCCGTCTCCGCAGGATAAACTGTCAGAGGAGGAGCAGAAACGGAACGACGAGCCGGCAGAGAGCGACGCGCCTCCGGTGGATCAGGAGGACAGAACCAGGCCTCTTCTGGAGCGCCTCAAGGCCCTGGAGGTGAGCTTTTATTCTACGGGGCAACAAAAAAAAAAAAAAAAAAAAAAAAAAATCCATTTTAATTCAAAAATAGAATTCATTTCAATTTAATTGTTGGACTGAAGGAGGCTATTTTTATAGCGCTAATTCTCGAGAAGGCTATTACTGAAACTATACAATAAAAGATGAGATTGTTGATAAACACCGAGACTACTCTGGGTTACTTTAAGAGTTTTAGTTTTATTTATTCATAAGAAAAAATATTTGTGTTCTGTGAACATTTTAAAAATACCGGTATTTCCATGCTGGGCCAGCAGAGGGCGATAACATCCACCTGAAATACATGAAGAGGCAAAAAGGCAGCTTGCCATTGGTCCAAAAATACTCAGAGTTGTGATGTCATTGTTTATGGAGAACATTTATAGCTGACAAGGTTTTAAAGCCAACATGTGGCTAAAAGGGGCTAAATATCCAAACTAGAGTGACAGTTAAAGAGGAAGATGATTATTTATTCAATGCTGTTGGACATTTCAACCTGGCAGCTGATGGTTCTGGTTCTGGTTGTGTGTGAGCAGCCCGGATAAATCCACTCACTCTGCTGTTTTAAGATGATTCCTGTTCTGACCGTCACGATGCGTGGAGATGTGAGGGGTTTCCTAGCAATAGAGGCGCCAACACAACAAGGCGTTGTTTAATGACTCATCAGTCCGCCTCCAGAACCAATTCCCACGCTCCGACGGTTTAATTAGTCAGCGTTTGGGCCGCGCCGGAATGTTTGGGGGCCCCAATTACGTTTTCCACGTTTCCACGCAGGGCCTGGTGGGTTGTGCTGAAAGGGCAGAGGGCGAGCAGAGCGCAGCAGGCTGACAGCTCCTAATGCGCCGCCCGCCTCTGACAAATTGGAAACCCTGGAAGATCAATAGCGCGCCGCCTCGCCGCTCGCCAAGCAAAGGAGATATTCTTATTAGATCCAAACTCTCGCAGCACAAAAGTTCAACATCATAACTTCCGTCCCCTTGACCTTTTTCTCAGTTGCACTTGGTAAATGCTTTTTATTGGCTGCCCCGGTTCAAAGTTGACACCTGACCTTTGTTGTGGAAGCCTTCCTCTGATTGCTGCCGGCGTCGGCTCAGCGACGCGGCGTGCAAACTGACGCGAGCGTGTCGTTTCAGGAGGAGAACTCGACCCTGGCGCTGGAGAACGAGAGCCAGAGGGAGCAGTACGAGCGCTGTCTGGACGAGGTAAGCTGCCCGGAGGTCAACGTGAGGTCGCCGAGCAACACAGTGGCGTGTAGCTGTGAAACCTGCAAACTGCAACCATTTCACCTGCATGTAGTGAAACCGCATCCACTGCAGACGACAACGAATCCAAAAGGAAGGCGCAGCGTTTCCGATGGTGACATCTAGTGGCACAATCCACAAACTGCAGCCAACACTTTGTTGACAGGAGGGCAGTGGTTTGGTTTTGTGCGGGTCAAACCAAACCGCTAGACTAATCAGAACTTTTGCTTTGCTTTAAACTTTTTATTTGCTTTAAACCACCAAATAAATCATTTGAAAGATTTTCAAGATCGAAAGAAACCAGAGGCGCAAACTGACGTCAGATAAACGCCCTCTATTGATTCTTATGCTGTTTCTGTGAAGTTACGAACCCCAGTTGATTTAAAAGGTGCATCATAAGGAATATAGTGCCATCTGGTATTTTTTATAGCTCAGCAAACACACTGACAGAAGAGACCATTGGAAACTGCCCAAATGGTTCGCATCAGAAACGCCTGCCGGTGAAAACTTTGGGTCTAAATCAACCGCACCAACTCTTCCCGCAGTCGTCCCCGCAGCTCGTTTGTAACTTTTTGCCGCTCCAGGGAACGTGGGGAAGGTTTTAACATCCGTAAGAGTGTGTCGGCGGAGCAGCTGGAGCCGCCGTTTACATAATAATTGCCCTTCGGAGCCTGCTGGTCATTTGAGAGGGCCTGATAAGGCGCGGGGGGGGGGGAGCCGCGGCAGACTCTGGATCGCTGCGGGACAGCAGGAACGAGCTGAGCGGCTCGTCCTGGACGCCGCGCAGATTCCCCCGGAGGAGCGAGGGACTTGGATGAAAGGACGAGGAGGAGGAGGAGGAGGAGGAGGAGGGCTGGGAGTGATGCCCGGCTGCCTCCGCAAGCCTCCGGCTGTGGAAACGCTTCACACACCGATCTCCATGTTTACCCCGCTCTTCTGCTCATCCAATAATCCGGAGTGCGGCTTCCGCGCGCTATTAATGAGCAATCGATGACGGTAATGGGAGCCGCGTCTCCCATGGGCCTCGCGGTCTGAGTTACGCGAGGGCGTGAGGAGCAACAGCACTTGATCCAGTCGGGCCTCCGCCTGCACATGAAGCCAGCCTGTCGATACGGGCGTCAGGCCGGGAGGGAACAGGAAAGGCACCCGCTGCATCGGAGCGGCGCGCCACAAAACACACCAACACGACGGAACCGCTCGGATCTTCCTGATCTCTCTCTGACCTTCTCTCTTCCAGGTTGCCAACCAAGTTGTCCAAGCACTTCTCACACAAAAGGTTCGTTTCAAAATGTTCATAATAAATAATCACGGCGCTTAAATAGTGAATTAGAATATGAATATGGATATATCTGCGCTTTATTTGTTGCAGGACCCATAAATCTCTGTTTCCCCCGTGAACACAAATAATAGTTTTTAATGTGGAACCAATTGATTTGACATGAGTTCTGATGGTGAAGCGCGGCTGTTTGTTTTGTGCGTCAGGATCTGAGGGAGGAATGCCTGAAGCTCCGAACCCGAGTCTTCGACCTGGAGCAGCAGAATCGAGCGCTGAGCGTTTTGTTCCAGCAGAGGATCAAGCCCGCCTCAGACCTGCTTCTCCAGGTGAGACCCGGCGCCTCTCGACCTTTGACCTTCCGCCGCTCGCTTCGGAAAATCCCATTTCGATCGTTTTAGATCGGAGCTTTGCAGGGAAAGCGCTCCTGTCCCACCGGCGCTTTCCTAAAATACGATTCTCCGAGCTTTTTCTACGTCATCAGGTCTGAGTCAGCCGTTTCGGCCGTCGCTGCGCTTCAACTGGATCGTCTTCATGGTCCTTCATGGCTGAAGATCCTCCCTGTACGTATCAGCTCTCCGTGTGAAAGAAGACCCGCCACGCTCGGAAGAAAAGGGACACTTTCAAATAATCGTCGAAATTGCTGCGGGGCAATTTACTGATCATATTAAAAGGACCAAAAAAAAAAAGCAATAGGAATAAGAGGAGAAAAGAGCTGTCATTCCAGTCAGACAAGAGGAGACGGAGAGAGGTGAGGATGGAAACGGGGAGGGAAGATAAGAGAGAGAGAGAGAGAGAAGACAGGGGAGTGAAAATGGAGAGAGATGAGATAGCGGAGAGGCTCCGGCTCTGACAAGAAGGTCAAATTATGAAGAGGCTGAAACACAGTGAACGGAGTAAAGACAAGAGAGAGAAGAAAGAAATAAAAAAAAAAAAAAAAAATCTGTGAGCGCGTTTCAAAAGGGATTCGTCAGTTCCTCGCCGCCTCCTGCGACTTTATTGAGCAGAGAGGAGCGACGCTAAGCGAAGCCGTTGTATGAAAAGCCTCTCCCGAGGAATATTGATGATGCCACCGAGAAGTCCAATCTCTCTGGAAAACGCGCGTCGACCCGCAGAAACATGATGGAGTGCAGCTCAGACCGCAATTTGTTTTTTCCTGCCATCCCCCCCACCCCCCCCCCCCCCCAAACCCCACCACCTTTTCTTCGCGACGGCAGAGACGCCGTCTATAAATTAGCCGCGCGTCGTCGTCGTCAGGCGGGGGAAAAAGGAAACGAATAACGTCGTCTTATTTACGCGAGCGACTGATCGAAGTTCTCGAGTTCTTTTTTTTTTTTGTCTTTAAATTAGGAGCGACTTTCCCCACGACCCGCCGGGGGGGGGGGGGGGGGGAGTGCGTGTTAATCACAATACGGTGACGCCACAGCGGATGTTCGCTGCATCCATCATGAGCTGCGTTGCGTGTGGGAGAGTCGTTAAAAAAAAAAAAAAAAAAACAACAAAAAAAAAAAAAAAAAAAAACGGCTAAATCTGTCCGCGTCGGCGCGGACGGGGACATCCTATCTGTTCTCCCTTCTGTTATTTGACTGCTGTCCCGATTACAGAGCTATAGGGGAGGACGCAACGTCTTTGTTGGACGTCTGCTCACTAAACGCGTGGCCCCCCCCGCTTTTTCTCGTTGCTGTAAAAAGAGCCAAGTCACCGGTGTTTTGGTGAACAGAATTAATGTGAGGTCAAGAGGAAAAATTGGGAGCGAAAACAAAAAGCGGTTTTTAGTTGCGATGCAACGCTAAGTGGAAGCAGCAAGGTAAAACGGGAGAATCAGACGCACGTTTTGAAACAATCTTTCGGCGTTGTGGCCGTGCGCGGCGGCAGAATACCAAGAGGATCAGAAGAAAGCCTTGGGTTCACGAGAAGCAGATAGAGAAACGCCCCACACGCGAGTCTCCTCCATTTTGTCCCCAGGAGCCACACAGACCTAATCAGGCGTGCGAGCGTCGGGTTTCTGGGCCTTTTTGGCTTATCGGTAATTAAACGGCTCCGGCTCCCCACGGCCTCTCCGGTTCCTCTTGATAAAGACGCGCTCGCGCTCTGGAAGGGGAACCGCGGCAGAGGAGCCCAAACGCTTCCCTCTGATTCCACGAAGGTTTCGGGCTGCGGCGTTACCCGCGCGCCACGTTTGACGGGTGTCACACGAGTGACCCGTTACTGGGGGGGGAAATGGGTGTTTTGTTTTGTTTTTTTCACAGATCACAGCAGAGGATGTTCAGCTGAACCTCATTAGGAAGAATAAAATAATAATAATAATGATAATAATAATAAGACAGAATGTTAGGAGGCTGCTTTGTGACACAGGAATTTAATTTAATGCTGCAGCAGAGGATTTTTTATGCCGAAAGACGTTCACAATAACCTGAACTTAAAGAAAAGCTGTGATGACTTCAACTGTTGATCACACCATGCATCATGTGCCTCCTCTCTCAATGTGTGTGTGTGTGTGTGTGTGTGTGTGTGTGTGTGTGTG
>VMRN01000082.1:509820-599656 GCA_010277015.1 Poeciliopsis turrubarensis | reverse complement strand
TGTGTGTGTGTGTGTGTGTGTGTGTGTGTGTGTGTGTGTGGAGACTCTTCCCCCGACGTGAGTTTTTGACAGCGGTTGCCGATACTGACGGATTTGTTTGGAAGCTGCCTATTGCTGCTATTCCGGGCTGATATTCATTATCTTGAAATATGGCTCCTGTCAAAACAAAACAACAACAAAAAAAAAAAAACGAAACACACACACACACACACACACACACAACTAACAAACAGCGGAGTCTTTCTTTCTTTTCGTTTTTTTTTGTTTTGTTTTTTTTTTTTTGTTTGTCTCCCTCGGAGTCTGGCGGAAACCTCTCAGGCTGCAGACGTTCAGAGACGCAGCGATTTGCATGACGGATTACGGGAAATTTCAAAAAAAAAAAAAAAAGAAAGAAAAATCGGTGACTTTGAGCGTCGGCCTCGAGTCTGAAAAAGAGAAAGAAAAAAAAAAAAAAGAGAGAGAGAAGAAGCGACCGGTTCCGTCATCTTCCATTTCCTTCACCCCCTCTTTCCCTCCCCCCGTCCCGGTGACCCGGTGACACCATCGACCGCATGCTTGATGAGGATGCTGAGGAGGTGAAATGGAGCACCGCGCGATAAGATCGCGGGCCTGCGCGACGCCGCGGCGGCCGCTCCCAGCCTGCCGCAGCGAGGCCGACGCGCACGCAGGCCGCCTGGACAAAAACCAGCCGGGATTGAAGCCAGTACTGAAGCAGAACTTCATTAAATATTATATTTATTATCAGATCATTTTGACTTATTTTCTAGAATTTTTTTTTTTTTGTTACTTTTTTTTTTTTGTCATCCAAATTTATTCACATATTATCAGTTAGTGTGACTTCATTCTCTTCATATTATCACTTTATTCTGGCCCTCGTTCATGACAGTTAATCCTAATTATTTATTTTATCATTTATATTTGTACACACGATCGTTGCTCAGCGGCTGCGTGCTCGCAACACGAAACCAGCTGTTTCTTTTCCACGTTTCGCAAACATTCGAGCAAAAAGGAGGAAAGCAACAAAATCAAAGCCCCGACGCTTTCATGCCCCGAGTGAAATAATAATGCGGGCCGTTCAGAGAGAGAGAAGCATTTGGCGAGGAACAAAGGAGGTCGATATGAAGCGAAGCTTTTCTCGCAAACCAAATCACCTCTCGCCGTTTTTCTGTAATATTTATGATTTCGAGCAACAACACGAGCGTTTAGCTCTGCGAGCGGATCAGATGAGCAGCTGCTGCTGCAGCCAGCGGAAGTGTAGCATAAGATCAAGTGTTCTGCTCCTCTTTATTTCCAGCTTAAGTTAATTTGAGCGTGGGGAATGGAGCGTAATTAAGTTCCGAGATGAATGTGTGGGAACGCGTTCGGTTTTGAGTCCTTCCCCCTCATGTGCAAGAGTTAACTAACAGAAGAGAGTTGGACATAAATTTAAGGGAAGCAAATCAAATGAATCCCAAACCCCCCAATGTAATTATTTCCTATTCACACTAGTTTTTTTTCTTTTTTTTGGCCGGCTGATGACTGTAATGACTTTTGAGAGGAGCGGATTCGGCTCCAGCGAAGGGAGTCTGATGTGCAAAAACAGCGCTCAACCTTGACCCGAGCTTCTCGCCGTTTCATATTTGGGCCGCGCTGATAACTCAGTTCGGTTCCTTGACTTAAAAAGAGCAGAGAATCAATAAAAGCCCTCACATCTTTCTGGGAGGCTTGCTGCGGTCTCCCGGGCTCTCCGCAGCTGAGACTCACCGCTCCGTGTCCTTCGCTCTCTTTCTGCTTTGACTTACAGAAGCTGCACTCTCGGATCATGGATCTGTCCGCGGCCGACCTGCTGCTGGAGCCCGAGAGGAGCAAGGCTTTCCTGCTTTCCAGGAACTCCGACTCTCCTTCTGGTGTAAGCCTAAAGAACACATCTGCGGGGCAGGGGGAGGAGATGGGGGGCGGGGGGGGGGGGTCGTGACCTCTCCGGGTGGAACCTCTGGTATCGCTCGGCGCTAAGAGGCATAAATCCTTGTCGTGTTACCAGAAAAGCATCGATTCAGACTCTACGTCAGTTAAAATGACTCCACAAGACGCACTGGAACATTAGTCATCTTATATATTATGCATTAAGGCTTGAAGATGAGTTGGTTTTTGTTTTTTGAGAATGTCACCTGATAAACTGAAACCAGGAAAGGGAATTATGAATCCTCTAAATGTCCACTTCAGACCCAAGTGGCGCTTCTGTTTTCTTCTTTTTTTTTTTTTTTTTTTTAACCGCTCTGTCTCTGAGGTTCGAATTTTAGCGAAGAGAAAACATCAACAACATTATAGGCCACGTTGAACGTTTTCCTCTTACTTCAGATCGGCGACGTTTCGCCGGTTCTTCTGTTTCTTCCAGGAGGTCCAGCTAAGTGGAAAGCCGGGTCTCCCCGTGGCCAAGTGTTTGAGCCAGCTGAGCCTGAGCGTGGCCCCGCCCGTCTACCCGCGCAGCAGCTGCAGCAGCAGCGAGATCTCCCTGTCGAGCGCATGCAGCGAGTTCTCCAGCGGCTCGTACACCTGGAATGACGGACGCTCCTGCGGGAAAAAGGTAAACCCGAACATCGGTTCCACAAAAACAATCGCGAGTGGCAGCTCGTCAAACTTGCCTGCTCATTTGAGGCACTAATTAATCCCAGATCCTCCTGGAAGAGTTTGATGACCATGACTATCAAAATACTCCTTAGAAAACTCTTAAAATAGATCATACATTTCAAGTCTGTGGTCTTAAAAACTGGTTTTGTACTTTGAGTAATCTAACCCTTACTATTAATGTTAAAGAAGTTTGACGAAACTGCTAAAACGTGATCTTTTACAAGCGTTAACTTTGTCTCTTTGTGGTTTAAAGTCTTCTTTGACGTGGGAGAAGAGGCTGAGTTTGGGTTCATCGGCCCCGAGTAACATCTGCGCCCCTTCAGAGGAGCAGCAGCAGCCCACGCGATGTAAGGAGAGCCACATCCTGGAGGGACTGCGGAAGCTCCAGAGGAGGAAACACCGGAGCTCCTCCTGTTCTTCCAAGGTGTCCAGATCAGGCTATAAAGACTGCATGAACTCCAACGAGGGCATCTACTCCCTTGGAATCAAGAGCAGCAGCAAAGGGGTTTCCAAGCCCAGCCACTGTGGCAGGACTTTCACCGCTCGCGGAAAGCAGTTCTTCTACGATTCAGATGATGCAGATGATGAGCTGGCGCAGTCGAGCCGCAGAGATGACATCCCCACGAAGGACTGCTGGTTTCACTGCAAGAGACTCTCTCACAGCATCTCGGACAGCTTGTGCAGCTGGGACGGGACGCAGGAAGGCGACGCCCCTTCAGGACCTGTGGTTGCGAACCCTTGTTCTGGCTGTGACTCCAAAGAGCGTCCGGAGAAGCTCGTAAGTTTCATCAGTTTCCTCTCAGATGGAGAGCACAAGTCAGCTTTTAGTAGACCAACCAAGCTCCACTCCAACCCACCTGACCCAGAAAGCACCAAGCGCCTCCGTGATGTGGACAGCCGTGAGGAAAAGTGTAGTGAAGTCCGATTGTCCTGTGACCAACCGACAGAGCAAGCAGAGAGGGAGTTCAAAAGACTGTCCAGGGATGCTGCAAAGCTCCTGAAACAAAAATACTTGGGCAGAGACCAGGGACGCACCCAGTCTGCCGATGGGAGGCCCAAACCTTTAAGTCTGCTGAAGGAACCAAAAGCCTCCAAGTGCACCCAGTCTGAAGAAAGCATCTTGGCTATCTTTGATGCAGAAGGGGAACCTATTGAGCTTTGTCCCCAAAGGCTTCCAGCAGATGCAGATCAAGTTCAAGGGAGTAAAATTGCTGCTAACTATGCAGAATTAGTACCACCAGAGAGACAAGCGAGGCAAACATCTGCCAATGCAAGAAATTATAATGTCCTGGAATCGCCAGAGAAACCTTCAGAGTGGGAAAGTAGGACTAGTAAATCAGCCAACAGCAAGGAGGAAAGTATAGAGAGACTGTATGTGCAGCCGACTCCACAAAGAAAGCTAATAAAACCACCAGGCGCCCGAGCAAGTAAGGGTCAGTCCATCCCTCCGTTGAATGATGCTGCCTGTCCCAAGACTAGTGGTTCAAAGATTCCTGGTCGCAACAAACCGTCAGCATCCCCTCTGAGGGTGTCTAAAGGTTCAGCAGCTGAGCCAAGCAATAGTGGAAACTCAGGATCCTCCACTCAGGAGAAATCCCCTTCCTCTCCTACAGTTAAAATGTCCAGATTCATAAAACCACAAACTAGCTCTCAGAGCCCAAAGGCTGTGAACTCCAAATGGAGTAAGGGTCCCTCATCCACTTCCCCCCACCTCCCAAGGAGGCTCCTGGAGTTTGGCGACACTAGTGAACAACCAACTAGAGACAAACACTGTGAATCTAGCAAAAATAAACTCAGGTCTCCCTCTCCTCCCCCTCCCCCGGGCCGCACCACCTCCCTACTGATCAGACCAAACTACGAAGGTTCCCCTCAGGCACATAAAACAGGGGTGGCTCCACCATCCACACTAACCACTGGGAGGGGCCCTCCCCCAAGTTACTACACCTCATTGGCACCAAATATGCAAACCACTTTACCCATCAAGGATAAAGACTGTTTGGATTTGGATGCAGGCTACGGGACTGCACTTGCACCTCAGAAACTGATCGAGAAAACCAGTCAGCACCTTCAGAAGTCCCCCGTTGTGACTCAGACTCCTACAAAAGGCACTTCCAAACTAACAAAAGACTACCTCCCTTCTGCAAACTCAGGGTCTGTTCGAGAACCTGACAATGCACCTCGAAGCTCAAAGAATGTCCCTCCTCCCTACAGTGCCCTCAGAGGCTCCTCTCTACAAAACACATTTGCAATTAAGAAAGGACCCCCTCATGAAAATGTCCACCAGACAGTTCAGAAGACCTCTATAAGTTTACCCATATCCCTTCAGGATTCCCCTCAATGTCAGCCAGAGCAGCAAAATGCTAAAGCTATCGTTAGCCCTCCGGCCTCTGCTGTTATGTCACCCAGCCAAGCAGAAAAAGCTGCTAAGACTCGCATCCCAATGGGCTTTAAAGCCTTTTTGAAATCACCTCCAACAAGTAAAAGTAGTCCCACTATTCCTGGTAAGCAAGAGAAAGACCATATCAACTCAGTCTCCAAGGAGACGGTGACTTCAAATGCCTCGACCCAGTGTGATGGCTTGCAAGCGGCGTTTAGTATCGATTTACCCCCCAAGACGTCGTCGACAGAGGAGAAAGGTAAAGGTGAAGTCCAGTGTTGCGTTTCAGAAGAGGACGTACATCCGGCTGTGTTGCCTGAGGAAGCCGATGCGTATGAGACGGGGAAACGGACCAGTCAGCTCTTTGGTCGGTCCATATCCGTGACAACAAAAGCCCATCTAAAACCCGCCCTGGGAATGAACGGCGCCAAAGCTCGTAGTCAGAGTTTCAGCGCCAACTACATGGACAAGCCCAACATCAATGTGCCGGAAGGACCGGGGAAAGTTCGGACTCAAATCATTACCAACTCGGGTGAGAGGGGAAACTCTCTGTCAAGGCAGAGTTCTTTAGAGGTACCAGCTGTAGGCTTGGCTGAGAGTCCGCTCCATTCGCCCAGGATGAGGCTAAGCCACTATGGAGGCATGACAGCTTCAACCAGTACCAACGGCCTCCCCGACAAACCCTCAAAGTCTATCTCTAAGGGGGAATCTGTCACCTCCCCCACACATAAAGAGGTGCGCAGTCAGCCGACAGGTGAAAGGACAAGTTTCAACAACATCCGGAAACCCAAAGTGGCCTCTCACCCACATTTTCAGCCCCAGCCATCCTTCTATAGCCCTGAAAACCCTGCCAGAGAGAAGGAAAGCCTGGTTACCAGCTCCAACGAACCGGGCAAAACCCAGCTGGACTCGCCAACCAAACCAACCGACACGGAGGACAAGAAAATCAGCCCGACAGTTTGCACAATTGAAGAGAAAGTCATGATGGGCATCGAGGAAAACTTGCAAAAATCCCAAGAACAAGAGAAGGTAGCAGCCAGCGAGGCCAAGCAAAAAACCGGCCCATCTCTCGCTAACTGGTTCGGCCTGCGGAAGAGCAAGCTTCCGGCTCTGAGCGGCAAGAAATCCGACTCCCCCAAAGGGAAGGAAGAGAAGAAGGACCTGAAGATCGGGTCCGTCCTCGGGGGGAAACCGACCAAGCCTGACAAGAAAAAGGACAAGAAGAAGGAGGGCCAGGAAATCCAGAATCTGTCTGAGATGAACAACAAGCTGAGCTCCATCATGGACCACTGCAACAATCAGATGGGTCAGATCGCCAGTCAGATTCAGAGCACCACGGTGTTCATCGGCAAAGACCAGTTCGTCAAAGACCTCCTTGGCAGGTGAGTAGAGAAGTATGATTCTTGCACTGTCCTACAGTAAAACCAGCAGCTTCCAGCCAACTCAGAGTGTGTTTAAGCTAACAAACACTCACAGTTTGTTTTCGTCTCTAAACCCCAGCTGACAGGGTGGAAGGCTTTTCATGCAGGCTGTTAAACATTATATGAGAGCTCTGTGTTTGAGTGTGTGTTTGCCTTCGTGAAAGAGCAGGCTATTTCAGTTTATCAGCTCTCCGGCTTGACGAAGGCACGAGCTGATATATATGCCCTTCCCTCTCAGGACGGCGGTGAAGGTCAGCAGCGTGACCGCCTCGCCGCCCGCCATCTCCGCAACCAGGAAGCACGGCGAGACCAAGGCGGACCTGCAGATCTGTCCCGATACGGCGGTGAGTCGATGAAACTTCCTCGAACTTGTGCTGCAGCCGAATGTTCCGGACTCCAGATTCCCTCAGGTTTCTGCTTGCTGTTTCACGCTCGGAACAGAACGTCCATCCATCCGCCTCTGCAGCCTCGCGTCCCCTCAAGGCTCGCTATCGATTCGGTTTGTTTTTCCGACTTCGGCTGCTCCGCAAAAACACTCCCCGCTTATTTTCCTATCTGCTGTTATCGCCAGCCCCGGCTGATGTGATGGGAGGTACCGCAACGAGGACGAGAAAAGTTTCAGACTCGCGTTAGGCCGCTGTAATCGTACCGAACCGAAAGGAGAACCATTTCACATTTTTCTCACATTAAAGCGACAAGATCTAACAGCCTTTATTGGAATTTTATCAGTAAAAGTAAAAGGTAATTTTGTCTGCAAAGTACATTTTCAGCAACAAGGCAGTTCAAAGTGAAGGAAATATATAAACAGAGCAACAAAATTGATAGACTGCCATTCTAATACATTGACGATTTAAACCGTTGGGGTCATTGCGCAGCGAGAAGGCAAAAATTTTCCTTTTGGAGGGACCTGATCAGATCAATTTTTTCCACAGTAGCAAAACCGTCTAGTAGTTATGTGACTGACCAACAGGCTCTGAAACAGAGAAGTTTCAGAGCCTGTTTCGACGCATTTCCGGATCCAGGGAACAACGGCGAAAAGGTCGAAGCAGAGTGAGTCAGCAGCGGTAACAAAAGGAGCGGAGTGAGCCGACGAGAGGGGCCGACGAGAGGGGCCGACGAGAGGGGCCGACGGGTCCGCGGCATAATGTGGGAAATTTAATCCAGATGATGCCGAGTCTCGATAAGGCGGAGGGAGCCATTTGCCGCCGCCTCTCCGCTCCACAAAAGGGCCATTTAAAACCGTCCTATCTGCTCCCCACAGAATGCAACAAAAGAGGCGCATTTCATGACCCACAAGCGCCGCAGCAGCCCAATTAGAGCCAGGAAGAAATAGAAAGATAGAAAAAAAAAACAAAACGAAAGTGGCTTCTCTGGCAAAGAAACGACGTGAAGAGTCAGCCTCGACGAGGCTTTACAAAACTTCACGTTGTTTCTGTGACCAACACGGAGCGCTTGTTGGTTTTTCAGACCCTGATAATAAGTCAGAAGATCAGCCTGAAGGCTGAGGAGGAGGACGGACACCTGGCCGACCCCACCTGTCAGGACCACATGATGGGTAAGATCTCCTTTCTCCAAATGTTTGCTTTCCACTCATTTTCTTCCAGTTCTTTTCCACCATTATGTCCGAAAACGGAGCGTTTCATAATAAAATGTTGTTTTCCATTCCCGTTTCACTCATCGACCGGGCGCCTCTGATCCTTCCTGACCTCTCGCTCTCTTCACACTGAGACTTTTCTCTCTGAAAGCCAGAAGCTTTGAGCCTGACCTGCAGAAGCCAGGGTGAGGTTTCAGTGACGGAACATTGAGGTTTTTACAGGATTTCAACAAACCAGACGAGACAAATTTCTTCACAAATCGCCTGTTTTCCAGATTTCTTCCAATTAATTTCGATTCATAAACAGGGAAACATTTTGCTCATCTTGCCTTCTCGCGTTTAACGTTTGATCTCGTTTCATTTAAGCAACGAGACGCTGACATAACATCCAAACATCATGCATAATATGGATGAATAATTGCTCTGATAATAAAAAACATTACTTCCTGTGGCTCTTTTATATTGAAAAAGAGTTTATTTAACCTTTAAGCCCCAAAGTTTCGAGTTTATTATGAAACAAAACAAAAAAAAAGCAGGTTTGTTTTTTGTTTTTTTTCCTGTCTGCCACGCTGCCGTCCTCTAACAGGCTAGCGTCTCCGCTGCTCAGCCTTTCCCAGTCAGTCTGAATTAGACGCGGCGGCGCGCGCGCGGCGCCCCTTCTAACCGACGGCAGGTAAACACATCAGTCGTGGAAACGGCTTGCGCTCCGGCCGCCTCGTGGATCCGCGCCGGGGTCGGAACTTGCTCGCTAATCGTGTTGGAAGAACTTTCGCTCCAGGTGTGTTTCTCTCATAAAGAGACAATAAAACAAGCCCGACTCTTTCAACACCCGGCCAGGTGCGGAGCGTGAGCGCCGGACTTGGGCTTCAAAGCGTGACATGAGGATGAGCCGCGGCGTGCGGATGCCTGCAGCCAGCCTGCTGAAGTGAAAGGGAGCTCATGAAAGCTAGATTAGGTCCAGTTGTTTCTGGCCGCTGGCTGAAATTACTGTGGACCTTGTTATAGCTGGGATATAGAGGGCATTTTGAACTGCCAGGCTTGGCATTCAATTACCCAGCTGGGTAATCTATGGCTCCCTGTTTCACTCTGCAGCTCATGGCTGCATTAGCTGGCTGAACGCCACGCATTCAGAGCAGCATTCCTGCTAAAACTCCACATCATGTCACAGTGGAGGAACCGTCCCGGGCATCTAGATAGACTCAGAAAGACCAGGAAGACAGAATGACGCAGATACGTTCCTGCATTTTAATTGCGTCGAGCCTCCAGGGGGGCCATTGATTTAAAAAGCACCCCTTCTTGATGGATAGTGACTCTCTACTGACCCCTGCGTCTTACAAAGAGAACCGCAGTGAGCGTCTAGCGTCCAACGCTAACAGGAAGTCGGTTTTGCCTGGAGTTTTTCAGCCAGTCACCATAAAACTCCACCGAACCAATGACGTGTAGAAGAGTCGGTCGTTTCTGTGCATCATGGGAAGCTTTAAGACCAAGCCTCAATGCTCGCTGACATGCTGCTGGCTGGCAAATCAGCAAATCCAGGACATGGCAGTTATTTTCCTTAGCACTGATTGGCTGAAGACATTGGACATTAGCTTTAGCAGTAGTGCTGGGACTGTTTCCACTGTGCATATTAAAGCATACTAAGCTACAGCTGGTGTTCAAACTGCTAAAACAGTTTCTGATAGGAGGTTTCAGGAATTAGCGACAGCGTGGGCAGCCGTGACCCTTGACCTCAGTATTGGCGGGAGTATTTTGAGAACCATCTACTGTAAGTTGTAGCTTGAACGGAACTGGAAGCTTCATCACTGAAAGGATGAAGGTTAGCATTAGCATCCGGTCAGACGTCCTCCCTCTGATTTTAGCCAGTCTGGCTAACCGGCTAACCTGTTCTCATGCTGTTCTCTGCCTCTCTCTCCGACTCGCCCGCCACAGACTCCCTGTTCTCCCCCCCTCCTTTCCGCTGCATGTAGCTCCGAGCCGCCACTCCCCCCCCGTCTTGTTGTGTCACACTCCTCTAACTGTTCCTCTAGGCTCCAGCTGCCAGATGCGCACCCTGGACAGTGGCATCGGCACCTTCCCCCTCCCCGACTCGGTCTCCAGGGCCGCCGGCCGCCACGTCCCCAGGTCCGAGTCCAGCCCGGACCGGGTGACCTGCGACCCCTCGCAGCCCCATGTCAAAGTGCCTTCCCTCCCCAAAGCGCAGCCGCATCCCTCCAGCGGCAGCATGGCCCACTCCACGTCTGACCCTGGCGGCAGAACGGGCCAGGACGCCCAGAGCCGTCTGCCCAAACCCTCAACCTCAGGTCAGTCACCGAGCCTGAAGCCGAGAGAGACACGGGGGATGTTCTGGACAAGATCCACATTACAGAACCCTGACTACACCCAGAACCCAGACTAGGCCTGTTAATCCTGCTAGCTGAGAGTCCTCTGTCCATGCATTTAAAATTGAAGACTTAAAATGTCTTAAATTCATTTTTGAAAAGTATTCTGGCCTCAAATCCTTGAATCGCAGGTCTTAAATTTTGCCAGGATTATTTAATGTTATACACTGCGTGGAGTTTACTTTATTTGAGTCACCTCACACGTCTTCATTGCGTTCCGTCACTCACCACTAACACATCGTTGCTAGCTAGCTAGCTTTTTTTTGCGTCTGTTGTGGTAACTGTAGTTTTCTGGCCAGTTGACTGGACAAAGTTTGTACATTTCTTTGTCGGTTTGGGTCTTCATGGTGTTTCTGATGAACCGGTCTGCTTCCAGACGGCATCCGGACCAAGAGGCTGAGTCTGTTCGCCCAGCGCAGCAGCAGCAGCAGCAGCAGCAGCGACCAGGACAGGAAGAGGACAGCAGAGCAGGACTCAACAGTGAGTCTGTTTTGGACCAAAGCGTGCTGGGAGGAAAAAAAACCTCCTGGTCTGTGTGGCATTCGCCGCGGTGGCAGCATGGTGATGTGGGAATTTTGATGTGTGCCGTCAATATCCAGGACGGAGTCCAGGTGGTGAGGACATTCTCAGGGAGCGACACGGAGACAGAGCCGGACAGAAGCGCCGCCACGGTAACCAGGAGAACCGTCTCCGGTAATACCCCCCCCCCCCCCCCCGCTCCCCCCTCCCCACCCACCTGGACCCCCTCGGCTCTAGTGTCGCCCATCGAGAAGGTTAACCCTGTCCTGTCCCTCCTCACAGTGGAGCAGAGCGAGGACACCCTGAAGACGTCCCTGTCCATCATGGACTACTACCAGCATGAGATGCTGTCCCAGCTGGACTCCCTGGACGGGTCGGCCCGGGACCGGATCAGCGTGAGTACCGAACCCCGCTCCACACCACTCACTTTGTTTACACTCCCAAGGTTCTGTGCTCCAGGAATTGTTGGCCGATTCTCATGAAAAAAAAAAAAAAAAAACCCAGCTGTCCTAATTGCTTTCGATCGCCTGGGCGGCGGGTGTCGGCGGGTATTTGCCTACCAGTATTTAACGCAGCTGAATGACAAACGAGGAGCAGGGAGCATGAAATGGCCTCCAACGCTTGGCTCCCCCACGCCGACACCAAACCTGACACAAAAATCCATACGCTGCCAGAAAAAAACCTCCGACTCAACACAAACCCGATAGGAAAGCAGTTTGTGTTCGAGGAGCCGAGGGAGCGCAGCTGGATTTATGGCCTCCAAACGGCTTTTCGCGTGAAATCTGACCCCGGGATTAAACGAAATAAAACACGAGCTCATTACGTGTTCATTTGAGAAATATTCAACAGATGAATGTTCTGTTAGGAAGCATTAATATTCAGCAGCTCACTCCTGGGAGTCTGAGGTCTTAACTGCTGACAAATAGCTGGATATGTCGAAAAATTCAGTTCTTAAAATTCTCCATGCAATCAGCTCCAGCTCACCTTGTGAAGTCTATATGCTTCCTTCTGCATGCCCGTTGTTTTTCACAGGAGAACTTTGCCATCCTCACTTTTTATGAGGATTTTGTTTTCTTTCACTTTCAAATATTCTCTAAATTTTTGGCTTGCTTTATGAAAGCGTACTATCTATGAGCTGAGAGCAGCTAACAGGAAGCTGAGAGCAGCCAACAGGAAGACGAGAGAAGATAACAGGAAGCTGAGAGCAGTTAACAGGAAGCTGAGAGCAGCCAACAGGAAGCTGAGAGAAGCTAACAAGAAGCTGAGAGCAGCCGACGGGAAGCTGAGAGCAGCTAACAGGAAGCTGAGAACAGCCAACAGGAAGACGAGAGAAGATAACAGGAAGCTGAGAGAAGCTAACAGGAAGCTGAGAGCAGCCGACAGGAAGGTGAGATTAGCCGACGGGAAGCTGACAGCAGCTAACAGGAAGCTGAGAGAAGCTAACAGGAAGCTGAGAGCAGCCAACAGGAAGCTGAGAGCAGCCAACAGGAAGACGAAAGCAGCTAACAGGAAGTTGAGAGAAGCTAACAGTAGGGTGAATAACAGAGCTGCTCTCAGCTGAGAGTTGTGGAGTTAAAGAGTATCCAGCTCTGTGCTGCTAGTTTGTACAAGTATGGATTTCTCTGAGCTCTGCTGTGAGCTCAACTCTGTTAGCAACAGAACTGCCGAGAGCTGCTGCTGCGTCCTCAGGTCCTCACACCAGTCTGAGCTTTAATGAGCTGTGGTGAGCTGCCAGGTTGCTCTTATTTTGCTCGGCTGGTGCCTTGGAAGTTTTCTCCGAGTGAGTAAAGGAATCCCTCGCTGCGATAACAATTTTGTCAGAAGCGGTGTTGAGCCGGTGATATTTCTGGCATTAGCCTAATTCCCAGACTGTGAATGAAGCCTGATGATGGATGACTGCCGCTGAACTCATTTACCCTACATTATTCTTTCGGAAAAGACAATCCATCCCACTGTCGCCCCGTCCTCACCCCGGCCGGCCGCCTCCCGTCGCTGGGCTGCCGACTCCGGAGACGGCGGCGTGGATCGGGTCCGGGGGAAGTTGGGCGGCTGTGTCGGAGCGACTGTGATTTAAGCGCCTTTAATAACCTTTCACAAACACTCAGGAGAGTGATGTAAAGCTCAGCGGCTCCCATCAGGGCCCTCACAGCCCACGCCGGCCTCCCATTCATCATCCTGACAACACCTGACAGCCCTGCTAACGGCGGCCCCCGCCTCCTTCTCCTCCTGGCCTCGCAGTCTCTCTTTCTCCCACACGTCTTCCCTGGTCTCGCTTTCACTTTTGCCTCTCTCTATTTTGCTCCCGTAGTTTTCCTTCTTACTTGACTCCTGCCCTGAACAGATTTGGCTTTCCCTTTCATTTTTCTCGCCAAAGTCTTCTGCCGACGTCCCATCCGTTGCGGGATTCCCGAGCCAGCTCCCGTCGTCTCGGGGTGCGTGGCGGCTCGCTCGGAGCGCCGCGGCCTGTGAGCTCCAGAAACGGATCGCGCGGCAAAAGGGAGAAGCAACATTTCAGCCGACGAGCAGGCGGGACACGGGAGTAAATGAAATTACACTCGAGCGCAAATAAATTCCAGCAGCAGAAATACTCAGAAGCCATCTGTAGCTGTCAGGAAGCCCGTAGCGTCCCGCTCAATCACGCTGGCCTGGAATCAGCTGGGAGGCCTGTTTTTGTTTTTTTTGTTTTTTTTAGTCTCCCACTTTCTAAAGGAAGCTTAAACACGAGGTCAAATTTGTCCATGCTCTATCGCAGAAGGTATAATATTTAATATAGAAAGCGTTTTCGTGTATTTAAGTTCAGAGGAAATGGATTGTTCCGTGTCAGATTTCAGGAATTGCTTGGGAGTTTCTTCCTCTGGCGCTTTTTACGGTCTCACACCCGTCTTCTTGATTTACGCTGATGATAGCGGGCCGGCTGATAGCGGCTAGCTGCTAGCATAAATCAAGAAGATGAGCGAGACCTTTAAAGCGCCAGAGGAAAACCTGGAAGCAAGGCCTGGAATCTGACATGGGACAATCCATTTCCTCTGCCCTCCCAACTAAACACCAGGAAAACACTTCTTTTTTTTTTTTCATTAAATGTTATGTTAGCGGTTAGTGGCTAGCCGCTATCGCTTAGCCACGAGCTTCTTTCTGTTGGCGCCTAGCTGCCACCATTTATTTCATAAACTGAAAACCAGTCCTGACATGAATTCCTCGCCGGCCAAGAAACTTCACACTTTTCTTCAAAGTGTGAAGTAAAAATTCTCACTAAATTCTGACCTGAAAACATAAGCCGGCTCTTTCCCTGGAAAAGTGTTACTGACAGCACCAGGATGCTGTCAGTTTTTTTTTTTTAAAAGTCTGAATTATGGTCTGCGTGCGTCAAACTCTTTGGTAACTGCAGGTTTCATTGTGGATAGATTGATAGACAATGTTTTTGGCTAACTGAAAACTGTATTTTAATCTATATTTTAAAAATCTGCTGTCACTATAAGCTGCAGAGATCCAATTTGTACATATCCTGTTTGTAATTACATCCAAAAAAAATCATAAGGTTTTGATTTTTTTTTTTGCTCTTTTTGGCATTTAAAGTTTGCAGGCCTTATTAAGAAGTGATGTATTTTTCACTGTGCGGTTGCAGTTCTCTTTATTACCATGGTAACGTGCCGGAACGTGGGCAGGGGTGGGGAAAGAAAATGCGAAAGTTGTTTGATTTTTGGCTTTGGAGACGCCGCAAACGATTACCAGAGAAACCGCTCAAGACGGGCGCGCCTTTAAGAGCTTCGCTTCAAGGAAGCGAGCGTTCTGCTGACATGCGGGGCGAGTGACGAGCATCCAGAACCGGAGGATCGGACCTCTGAAGCAGAAAATGCCGGCGCTCTAAACGGAGGAAATGTGTTCCTCGGGTTACAATAAAAGCCTCTCGCTGAGCTTTTGTCACTGAATTCAAGTTAAGAGATCCCATTACTGACATGTGATGCAGAACCGATTGGTGGTGTGTGTGTGTGCGTGTGCGTGTGTGTGTCGGTTCACCTGGCTCCAGCCGGGTTGTTACCTGCAGCTGCGGCTGCTTCACAGCTCCGCGTTTCGAGGCTTCAATCAGCTGCTAAATTACCTTCCTGTGGAATCAAATCCAATTAGAGATCGCACAAACACTTCTCTTCCTCTCGCCGTTCACCCAGAGAGCTTAAAGAGTTATTTTAGAAAGAATCGATCCCATCGCATCGCCGGCTCCTTTCTCTCTCCCCCCGCACCCCCCCCCCGTCTCGGCTGCAACGTGGAAAAACAGAAGTCCTGCGAGGTGTGATGTGCGGGAGCTGAACTGCCTGCAATTTAAACTCCACACCTACAAAAAGCTGCCGTTTACACCCACCAATTCTCTCCCCAAACAATCAATACGACTTAATAACGTTTAAGTTTCCTCTTATTCTTCTTTTTTTTTTTTTTTTTTTTTTTTTTTTTTTTTTAGAATGCCGAACCCGAACCCTATCCTTCTCTTCTCTGTTGCTGCTGAAAGGAGTTTTTTTTTTTTTTTAAACGACCTGAACACTTTCAGAGCTCCGAATTTATTCGATTTTCATGCTTGATGTTTGCTTCCTGACGCTTCTTGGTACAAGTTGGAGTAAGATAAATGTCTAATGTAACATTTCAAGACGGCGCCGTTTGACTTCCTGGAAAGTGTCCGGCGCCCGGCAGCAACCGGCCTCTTCAGTCCGAGCAACAACAAAAAAAAATCTTAAGAATATGAATAAAACAAACCAAACAAAATGGGATCCAACCTCTGATTATTGTTATAATCTTACCAAGAACCATGACGAAATTCTCTGGCCGACATCAGTTTTCTGAAAGGTTTGAAAAGTTTTTTGTTTTTTTTTTTTGTTTTGTTTTGTTTAATGTACGCTGCACATTAAGTCCTTTTGTTTTGAACTCAGACTGAAGAAACGCCTCCAGCGTCCATTAAAAACACCAGAAACTTTGGATCGCTCTCCCCGGCTCGGTGAGCCTTATTACTGAAGCAGCCGACTCGGTGCCTTGACGCCTCTCCGCCCTGCAGCTAAACGCTAAGTGGTCCGAGGCGGCGCCTTCCCTGGCGGCCTCGTCTTGTCGCCCGCAGCTCGCCCTCTCCGCTGGAGGAGCTTTTCGGACGGCCGCCGTTATCTCCCCAAGCTGGAGGAAACGAGCCGCTCCTCTCTGGACGTTGTTTAGCTCGTCTCCAGAGAGGCGAGGCTGAGGGCGAGCTTGTTAAAGAGCCATTTGAGATGCATTAGGACAGCTGTTTTCAGGGTTCATGTGTTGTTTTGTTCCGCCTCCGTCGACACATGCGGGCTCTTCCTCTGTAGCTGCTGAGTCTAATCGCTGCCAAGGTGCCTATAAGCACTCGCAGTGGAGAAAGTAGCTGTCCGCATTAAGAAGGGACGGATCGCCCTGACCGTAAAACACACAGTCACTCGCTCATCGAGTCGCTAATGGCCTCCAGATAAGGCTGCTGCTGCTAATTGAAGTGGAGCGGCAGTTTCTGTCTCATCTGTTGGACGGACGACGTTTGACAATAAGAGCCAACGTGGCCATGGTAACTGGGAGGCCGACACCCAAGACGTCCATCAGCTGCTGGAGCTCAATCTCAGTCTCTCTGATTGCTTTGCGGGTGGAGGAGGAGTGACGTCGGCGCTCGGCGTACGTTATTTCAGGACGTGCGCCGCGCGTTTGGTTCATGCCTGCTCTTTGTCGCCCCGCAGAAGGAGCTGTCGGTGGAGAAGCTGCCCGTCGGGCCGAGCCGTCCGGCCTCTCTCCACATCTCCCTAGAGTCCCTGAACAAGCTGAACCACGGCGGAGGCAGCGGCGGCGGCGGCTCTCCGGACCCCAACCTCAGAGCCAACGGCGACGCAGGCGGCGGCAGCTGCAACGGCAGCGAGCCTCTGCCGTCGTCTGGCTTTGGCAGCAGGCCGGGGCCGGACCACTCCCTCAGCGACTCGCTGTATGACAGCTTCTCCTCCTGCACCAGCCAGGGATCCAACGGCATCTGAGGGAACTGCTGTACCGCCGGACGTGTGGCCCTGTATTGACCTTTCACCTCGCTCTTTCACTCTACTGTCAGTGGATCAATGACTTTGATGTTGAAGGGTACAGTTGGCCCATTAGACCTGTTTTTAGGTTTCCATTCCTGGTGGCTACTAGACAATGAGAACTATTGTCTCTTCTCTTGACTCCGTCAACACGGCGGTTTCTAGAACCCAGTGGTACGGATGATCTCGACATCCTCAGAAATCTCTTGACCTTCAAGTGACCGTCACTCATCAGGTCCAACCATAATAATATTTCACCCTAGATCTTTAGGAATCTTAGAAAATGGTGTTCTGAGAGTCAGTGACTGAAACCTGTGAGATTTCCGATTTTGGAGAATCTGCAGTGGAGTTTCTTCACTGCGCCTAATGGCGCCTCACTAACGGTGCCATTAATGAGGCGCTAATGGCACCGTTCTTCACTGCTGGCTTAGTAGATCCAAACCTTTCTTTGGGTTTGAGCCTCTTGTATAAATCTTCATTACTTTTCCAAACGGCTTTAGCAGCCTCACCCACAGTGACCCATTAGATTTCCTATACAATCAAAGCACTTAGAAGGTCCGTCAAGATAGACTTAACATGTTTCTCTACTAATCTAGAACCCTGATTAGTAGAGAAACGTGTTACCAAATTGTTCTTACTGACATAAACTGTATTTACCACAGATTTATGGTTTGAGGTGTAAACACAGAGGTATAACTCTGTTCTGTTCCAACAATTGGTCATAAGGACAAGGTTCTCATTTGCCTGTCTTCTGGATTTTGTCCAACATGTGTTCTACTCATTCCAGTTCTAAGGAGGTGAACCAGGTTTGGGTAAAGAGACAACTTGGTGACATCTTGGTTGGGTCTTCATTGGGTTTTGGTTGGATCCTGGTTGGGTCTTTTGGGTCAATCTGTCATTCACCACACATCCAGAGGACCCATTCGTCCTCCTAAGCACCGAAGGCAAGACATCTCTCCGCTGACCTGGGTTTGAAAACCTCCTGATGCGAGTTTATTTTCCGGTACATCAGTCCTCCCGACTGTTTGCTCTCTTTTGCTGTCGGTAACTCAGGGAACTTTCTGGACTCACAAAGATTGTAAATGAAAGCGTCTTCCCTCCCACACGGGAAACTTTCGATCGTCTCGATGAGTTCAGGTTTCAGAACCGGTCTCTCTCCTACGTAGCATCACTGCAAACCGTTTCTACTGTCCTTCCGTTTGTCCTCGTGTCTGTATATGACGTTGTACATAAAATCACTATAAGTTAATATCAGAAGGGGCATTGCTGATTGATATGTGACGAAAGCATTTTGTAAAGAAGAGCTGTACATTTTTGCCAGTCGTTCGGCGAACTTTTCCAATCGTTTCTGCTCTTTTAAAGAATAAAAGTCTTTATTTTGAATCAATAAATGCAAAAAAAAAAAAAAAACACACACACACACACTTTAGGTGTAATTATGCCAAATTGTTGTCTGGAATCTGACAAGCTGGTGCTAATAATCAACATAGTTTGGAATTATTATTATTATTATTATTTTTTTTTTTTCTATGGAACTGTAATTATTGTAAGAAGAGAGTGTGAAGGGGAGGGTTGTGTATTTTTCTAGCTGTCCAGTATTTATACCCAGGTTTGGTAGTGTGACCGTCATGCTTCACCTCTTTCCTTCCATGTTTCTTTGTAAAGAGAACTGGTTACCAGCAGTGTTACTTTGGTAATTATTATTATTATTATTATTATTATTATTATTATTAATGCTGTATGCAATTTTGTCTGTTACTCTAGACTTTAAGGCTATATTTTATGTTAACTATTTCCGAAATAAATATGAGAAATTATTTCCTATTTCAAACGGAGCCACCGGCTGTTTATTGATGTGAAAATTGTAGGTTTTAGTTTCATCGTCGTTGCCCCCCCCCCTCTCCCCCTTGATAGAGGGGGGTGGGGGGTAATAATCGCGGCGTCGCAGTCTGTTGGCGATGGTTCAACGCCGCCCCGTCCCCTGATGGGTAATTACAGGCGCAGGGCCGGACTCACGCCTGGCTGGGTCCGGCTCGGCGCCGCTATTGATCACCGAGTGGACGGGGGGGTGGGTGGGTGGTTGGAGGGGTTCGGAGGGGGCCGGGTGGCGAGAGGGGCTCATTATGCTGAAAATGGGAGGTTAATTTGTGCTGAGTCGATGATGTTTCTATTATTTCAGGGGATGAGGGGAGAAAAAGCGCTGAAATAACGAGGTGGAAATGCAGTTTTGGGCGACAGGCGGCTTCCATGGAAGAGGTTAATTAGATAGATTAAGACAAAAGTTATTAACCTTTGCGGGATCGCTTGCTGTTCAGGGTAATTATGTTTGGATCACAATCTAAACTTTACTCGTTTGTTCTTTTTTTTTTTTTTTTTTAACTTCCTAATATTTTTTTGGCTTAATCTTTTACATCGTTTTGATAATTAGGAAGAAGCATGTTGGACGTTCAGGTGTAACTGCTTCGTTTTCCACTGCCACGCAGTGGTTATGATGTGTAACCACGGCAACAGGGTTTCGTTTTGTGGGTTGTCGATTTTTTTGACTGACTTGACTTCAAGGTGCTACCTGAGCTGAAGAGAGGAGGACGTTCGAAAGCATCTCCAGACAGAGATTCAAAGATGGTGTGAGTCGTCGGCCATATTGGTTTGCGCACCAGTCATGCTGCAGGTAAGACACTGACTGCTCACAACCTCCCAGCGGAACCCCCCGCTTCTTTAAAACAATAAAAAAACTTCCTTTTCCCGGCAACAATGAGAAAATGAATCAAGTCGGAATGGACCTGTGGTGGAATAAATAAAGCAGGTTTATAATAACTAGGACGATGTCATCTTGGTGTGAAGGGAGAGAGAGGAGCGCGAGGTCACGTGGTGCGCCGGCTGCTGCTGCGCTCCAGCTTCTTCCTCTCCAGTCGCCCTGAGCGCAACAACCTGAGCGGAGCTCCGTCCCTCCCTTCCCTCCATCCGCTCCCCCAGAGGAGGAGAGGATGAGCCGGCGGACCGACCCCCGCTCCGGCCTCTGATTTCCCTCCCGCTCTCATGGTTCTCCTCCGGGCTGCAGGCAGAGGATGCGGCTGCTCGCTTTCGCCACTTTACTGGGACTCTTCCTGGACGCAGGTGGGTCAGCTGGACTCAACAGGAGCACACACGCACACACACACACAACTGCATCTGAAATGTTGGGGAAAGCGTTTGATTTTAAGCGCGTGTTTAATACACTTTAGTGGTGGGGGGGGAATGCAACAAAAAGAAGAAGAAAAAGTGCGTTTTTGGCGCAAGATCGTGCGCAGTCATCCGTCCTTCTCTGCCGATTCTGATAAACGCTTTGAATTTTTCTTGTTGTTGCTGCTTGGGTTCAAATGCTCGACTCGTCTCCGGAAAAGTTGCAAAAGTCTCCATCTCTCTTTTCTCCAAATTGACGCACTTCCCCACATTGGCGCAGATTTAAGACCCCCCCTCCTTTTTTTTTAAAGCGCTTTCTTTTTCGCGGATGTTTTTGCGGTGCATTTCAGCTGAGTTTCCACCTCCTGTCTTCTGGCTTTCATCTCCAGAGGCGTCGAGTTTTTTTTCCTTTCTTTTTTTTTCAGATTTGTTTTTTTGTTGTTGTTGTTTTTTTTTTCTTTCTGAAATGTGTTTTCCGAGTTGCCAGGTTTCCCTGCTTGTCCTCTGTGCAGGTCCGGTGCGCAGATGCAGGTTTCCAGGGCAATAAGAAAAGCTCATGTGGTGGAGTTGGAAGCCACAGATGATGGTTTATTTCATTTGATTTTATTTGATCATCGTCTCCTCTGGTTTTTTTGTCCGTCTCGATGGACAAAATGTGATTTAATTCTTAACATTTTAACTCCGGAGTTCCATCCCGAATGGTGTGTTTGGAATTTCGTCACAAATATTCTCATGCAATTCAAAAACTACTGCGTTGTTTAATGGGCAGGAAGGATCTCCTGCAGCAGTCTGCGTCGCAGCGAATTTGAAGAGGCCTCTGACTGAAGACTCCCGTTTTCCAAGGCAGCCTGACGGACAGGAAGGTCAGGTTGTCTGTATTGGACCCATTTTGGTTTCTAATGAGACTTGAGACCTTTCTCGTATTTCTGCCTCGTGTTCCACATCGGTGTCATTTCCAGGGCGGCCATCTTTAGTTTCTTCCCCCTGAATGCCGTGCTGACCTGGAGCTTATTGACGTGATGAAGAAGCAAAAAAAGCAGGATGAAAGAATCAATATTGCAGATTATTAATCCCAAAGATGTTGTCGAGTCGAGGCTGAAGGATCTCCTGTAGCAGTCTGTATTGCAGCGGTTCTGAAGAAGCCTCTGGTGCTGTTTAATGGAGTGATGTAATATTGTACGTTTGATGAAGAATCCCTTTTGTTCCTTTTGTTGAAATCATAAACAAATTAATTATGCAGCTAATTATTATACATTAATAATTACCATCTGACATGGTGCCTTCACTGACCAGGGAAAAAAAAAACACAGATTGTTTTAAAACTGCCTTGGCAACTTTTATTTTGTTAATCCCTTTAGGGTCAGAATCAGAATCTGCTTCTATTTTTTATGCTCATTGTGCAGAAACCATATAAAAAGAAAACAAAAATAAGGACGAAGGAGCAATGCGTTTATGTATTTGGTTTTTTTTTTTTGCATAGTGTGAAAGAATAACAGAAGGATTGTTGTGACAGTTAAAAATGCTTATTGAATGATTTTTTTTTTAAGTATTTATTTTTTTCCCACCACAAACTTAGCAAGTAAAGTCAATTTTTCTGCTTAGTCATCATCAGTTTGTGAGTAAACAATTGTTTTTCTTCCGTCCACTGGCATATTGCAAATCTATAAACACCGTTACCCGGGAAACGTCAAAACATGCAATTAGGAGCAGATTCCAACCCCAAAGAAGAGAATAAATACAAATAATAATATCTATTTAATTTCAAAGGCACATTTAAGATTTAAAATTGGAAAAAAAAAATTATGTAGAAAGATACATTGAACTGCATGTTTTAATATTGTTCATTCTTCAAGCTTTATTCTGAAAGTTTTGACACTAAATTTGACATTTTGAACATGCTAGCTACAGGTACATGACCAGGAGCTGGTAAAGCTAACGTTGGCATTACAGCGGTAAAGCTGACGTTAGTATGACGGCGGCGCCTCTTCCTGCTGATTCAGGTCCGCTTCCCCCGTGTGTGTCTCTGCGTGTGTGACAGGTGACGGCCTCCAGATCCAGTGCTACCAGTGTGAGGGCGTCAACTACGACTGCTCCACGCCCGAGTTCGTCGTCAACTGCACGGTCAACGTCCAGGACATGTGCCAGAAGGAGGTGCTGGTCAAACCCGACGGTACGCCGCCGCTCGCTAACAAACACGGCTAGCGTGCTAATTAGCCGAAAGCGGCTAGCTTGTTCCGGAACCCGAGTCAGCGTAGAAACTCGGTTTCCGGGGAGACATTTTCTGCTGTTATGACTTTTTTTTTTTTTTTATTTTTATTCCGCGAAACCAAACAAAGACAAACATCTCATTACGTCTGCGTCGCAATGACTTTTTTTTTTAATTAAAAAAAGGCAACATGAAAAGACAGATATTATTTCCGACAGAATCTCTTGTGATTTTCGCCGGAACCAACATGATTATCTGCTGTTTCTGTCCTGGGCGGAGACTTTAAGCCGACGCGCGTCCTCGTTCAAGTTCAAGCTGTCATTTCTTTTCTTTTCTTTTCTCGGCGCTTCTGAAGGCCATAAAACATCCGAAAATCAGCCGTTTCATCAAACGGAGTAGGCTAACGTTAGCTTCCAGTGGTTCCAAGTCAAAAATCAGACCAAAGAAAATGAATAACGAGGCATTTTAATGCTGCCATTCAAATAATGAGTGACTTTTAGCTCAAAAACAACAAAAAACAAAAACAAGAAGACAGGACTCTGCTAGCCTAACTAGCTTAGCAAACTTAAGCTAATGCAGCTAAATGCTGACTTAGCATGATGAAACCAGCTGAGTTTGTTGAAACACTAAAAAAAAAAGTATATATATATATATATATATATCAGTTGTTCACCAATAGCACTTAGACTAAACAACACAAATGATCAGATGCGATTTAATCATGACCCGGGCTTTGTTTAGACAGCGCGCTCAGCCGGTCATTCTGTTCATTTGTTGCAAAAAAACAAAACAAGTTGACGATTATTGCCGTGGAGGAAGGAAACGCTTCATCTCCCCGCGCCGTCGGGCGCCCGCCTGCTGCAACATAACAGATGTTGCTAATACGCAGGAAGCCGGACCTGATAACGGCCGGGGGCTGTCTGCCGTTTTTCTTTACGCAGAAATACAGATAAACATCAGTTAATAAGATCAGGCTGAGGATCGATGTCTCCATAAGTCAAACGGAGCAATAAACCGCTGCAGCGCGCCACAACAAAGCAAAGCTGCCTGTTTGTAATCTGATTACATTAGAGGAAATGTTCTTGGTGGGGGGGGGAAAGGGAGGCAGTAAAGTCGTCTTCCTCCCACAGGGACCCACTACAGGAAGTCGTGCGCGTCGTCGTCGGCCTGCCTCATCACCTCCTCCGGCTACCAGCAGTTCTGCACCGGGCGGCTCAACTCGGTGTGCATCAGCTGCTGCAGCACGCCGCTCTGCAACGGCGTCAAGAAGAAGCGGCCCGCCCTGTCGGCCGCCGCCCCCCGCCGGCGGGCCCTGCTCTTCCTAGCGCCGGCCATGCTGCTCCACCTGACGTAGGCGGACCTCGGACCTGTCGCGTAGAGCCACGCGGGGGAGAAGGGACTCTTTTTCTGGTTTGCTGCTGACGAGAGCAAAAAAAAAAAAAAAAAGGAGCCTAATGTATCCCCTCGGTCATTTTGTGTCAATAGAAATCATTGGATCAGCTCCTGTGAAGCACAGTAGTGACGGGGTGATGCCGGGGCCCTGTTGGATCCACAATCATGTTAGTGCAACCAGCTTTTTGAATCAGATATCTAAAGAAAAAGCGGCTAAAAGCTTCGATTCCTAAAAAACCCAGTTGGTGTTAATGCTTCAGAAGGTAAGAAGAAAAGCCCGGCGGTGGCAGGGTGGTGATATGGGCTTGTTTTATACACCGGGGTATGCTATTTGTCCATCCAGGGTGGAACCACGTTAGCTTGTGATTTTTTTTTGTTTTTCAGACCTGACCGCTGACGCTCTCTTCCAGGTGGGTCCCAGGGTCTGACCGGTGAACGGGTCTGGATTCTGGTTTCCACTTCCCAGTCGCCGGTGTCACTTTTTGTGAAGTGGAGCGTAATCGGCAGAGCGTTGGATCATTTCAGGCTTTTATTTTGACTCTGTGTTGATATAATCGTCGTTATTTCTCAGAATTACACTTTATTTATATTTCCTTATATATATATATATTTATCCACTGCCAGGCGGTATTTTATCCTTCTTTCATTGCAGGAAGTATAAAGTTGCAGTCTACTAATCTACCATCATGTAACCGAGCTAATTCTTTCAAATAATAAAAAAATAAATACAATTTGTGGGGCATTTTGCATGACTAAACATGAATTATCCTTATTATTATTTCAACAACAAAGACTCCTTACTCTATAAAATCGTCAAATTCAAGAGGAACACATTTTTAAAACGAATAAGCACTTTCAATCGTCGCCATTATTTCCCCAACGCCTTCGACAATAAAGTGTCAGACGTTTGGATTTATTTGTTTATTTGAGGTGGACTCGACGGTCTGTGTTTACAGTGCTTTGGTGACGGTAGAGGAGGGACGTCCATGGCTTCTTCTAAAAGAGTCTTCTGTGAAGAGTATCGCTGTGTTCTGCTGATGTGTGGTTCCAATAAATGTTGCAGAAAAACCAGCTCTCGTATCGTGTTTGTGGGCGGAGCGACGTTTGAGCGAAACGGAGGCGGAGCTTTGGATAGTTGGAGGAATTCCAAGATGGCCTATTACGTTTCTGAGAACGTCAATGACTCGAGTTCCAACAGCATTTCATTTCTCTTCAGGATCAATAAAAGTATTTTTGAATTTGAGGTCGTTCTGTTCCCCCAGCATGTCTACTGGTGTTCTGGTTCAGCCTTGACGATGGACATGTTTCCTTTTCCCTTTTCCAAACCATTGAAGAACTGGGAGCAGCGTGAACCAGCGTGACGGTTTAGCTGCAGCTAAATAATGCAGGCGGTAGTTAGCGGCCGGCTGTGCGGAGGGCGTCCTGCCGACTGGGTGACTGAGCATCATTAGGCCTGAACACGAAGGACGGCTGATGATCACAGCGGGAAAGTGCCGACCGCAGCTCTCCAGGGGCGAAGAAGCGGCAGAAGCAGCAGATTATTAAAAATAATAAGACCCTCCTCTGCCTGGCTCTAATGGCCGCCGAGCCGGGCCCTGACAGCGGCCATACTTCAGCTGATGAGGGACCTCTGGACCTCGGCTTCTGGAAAGAGGGCCGAATTATTTGTTTGTGTGTGGGCGAGGATCAAAACCCTCCAGGGAGTCAATTACCCCTCCATCGCCCTGCTGGAGGAAGCGCCCTCCACTTCCTTGCGAATCGATGGGGCCGCCGCCGCTACAAGGCCGGCCCTCGAGGAATTAGAATCTCGTTTGGCTGGATGTGGCTCCAGGCTGGATTTAGGGGCTCAAACACTAACCCCTACTTTGGGAAACGGAGGGAAACGCCGTTCTCGTTAAAGCAGCTCCAACACCGGCCTAGTCAAAGTAGCTGCAAGGAGGGATCATTAACAAAAACTCCTAAGAACTACAGAAACCTTCTATTCATAATGTTTTTGTATTTCAGTAAATGTAATTAGAATCCATTCTCATTTGGTTTGCTTCGTCAAACTCTTTGGGTTCCTCGTTTTAGACATGATAGGAGCTCTGCTGCCCTCTGGTGGACAACATGCAGAGGTCCAAAAACATTCAGTTGCTCATTTCTTAATACACGGTCCAGTTTCCTTCTAAAGTGACTGAGCTGATCGAAGATGGAAAATGTTTGGCTGCGGAGTCGCGAGAGACGAGGTGAGTTGACGTTTAATGGTGAAAACTAAATCCTGAAGCGTTTTATTCAGCTTCAGTAGTTTTAATATGCAACCAAAACATGACATTTATTCACCTCTTCATCTGGCGAATTACTGCCATCTGCTGGTGGAAACAGGAGCCTGCATTAAAAGCCCTTCACTCAAGCCTGAAATATGGGAGATTAGCAGGAATTATCCCACATCATTGCAACAAAAATAATGACGAATGTTGACATGTTAATTTACAGATACTGTCTTTATGTATACATCAAACATTGAAAGAAATCCCCTTGTGTTACATTAATATTTTTTATTCTCAATATTCTACTGATTCCTTTAAAAATGTTAGGGTTTTTGAGACTTTAAATGAACACAGTAGTAAACTATTTTTAGGTATGTCCTGCATGGTTTGACTGAGAAAGAAAAAATCAGATATGGCTGCCGTTCATAAATCTCAATGTGATAGTTTTAATGAACATGTCATTTCTCCTTTATGGCATTTTATGAGCCAGAAACACATATTACAATGTGTAGCTTCCCTTTTTGGACTGAAAGAAAAAAAAGTAGTTTTGAAAATGAATCTGAAGAAAATAATCCAGATAACATTGAAAAAACATGACATATGTTTACAAAATATGCTAATTTTTGTGTCAAGCTATATTTTATGCTTTATCAAATGCTCCAGAATCCTGTATTTGTCCTAAAGCCTAAACGCAAGCTGGTTGCAGTGCCAGCTCGGTCCAGCAGAGGGCGCTGTTTCCATCATGGAGCTGCTGACTCTGCAGTCGAAGCAGCTGCCACGGAATCCGGAAGTGTTTCCGACTCGGCGGCTCTTCATTCGGGCTGCTGCGGTGGAAAGTCGCCTCTCCAGCCCCTCCTAGCCTCTCTTCGGGGGTCGGTATCTTCGCGTTTGGGTCGTGAAGCGGAGCGGAAACCATGGCAGGTCGGCTCCCGGCTTGTGTTGTTGACTGCGGCACCGGGTGAGTGAGGCTGCCCGCTTTGCTTCTATTGAAGCCCCTGTCAAACTTCCAGCTAACGCCCTAGAAGCCGCTGTTCCGGGACTCCGCCGCGTCCCTCTCCCCCCCCCGGTAAGCTCCAGCCAGCCGGCCTGCACGGAGCTGGTGGACCCCTCTGAAGCGGCTCGAACCGTCCGGCGGCTCGGTTCGGTCCGTTTGAGGGGCTGGAAGCGGTGATTAGCCGCTGCTAGCTGCTGGAGCTAAAGCCACTTCCTGGAGAGTCCAGCTCTCAGACAGCAGCTTCTACCTGGGCTGATCATCAGGCTGCAGCACACTATCATCATTATTATTATGATAAAGTACTCATAATTATACCCTGCAATGCATGAATATTTAGTTTAAGGCTTTGTATTTATTTATTATACTGTTGTGATTATGTTTGATCAAGTTTCATTTACTGCCAGGTTGTTTTGACATCTTTTCTTATTTGTTTATTTTAGTTTTCTTTTTGTTTTTCTGTGCCTATTTCCTATCTGCTTTAAATACATTTTTCAGTGCATGCATTACATTTAGTAACTGGCTTTTCAGTTTACCCATTGCTTTGTTTTGTCAAATTTTTTTTTTATTGTATTTTTTTTAAATTTGCGTTTAAATTACGTGCTGAATTTTATTGTTATTTTTGTGTTTTTAGCTTATGATTTAATCTATTTGAGCGTTTATGAAACGTACTTTTTTTTTTTTTCATTTATTTGATACCTTTTCTTAAAAATATATTAAAATCGACTTTACGATTTCATTTGAGCTCTTATTCAAAGTTCGGTTGTTTGGATCTCCTCCAGGTACACAAAGCTTGGATATGCAGGAAACACGGAGCCACAGTTCATCATCCCGTCATGTGAGAACCCAGGAAGCTGCATCTCTCTGCTCTGATGGTGATGATGTCATTCTGCTGACAGTCTGCTGGTTTCTGCTGCAGGTATTGCGATCAAAGAATCTGCTAAGGTGGGAGACCAGGCGCAGCGCAGGATGATGAAGGGCGTCGACGATCTGGACTTCTACATCGGAGACGAAGCCATCGACAAACCTTCGTACGCGACGAAGGTGAGTTGGCGCCGAAGCAGCAGTCAGGGTCAGGGGGTCAGCTGTGGCGTTGACGCCTCGTTCTCTCGCAGTGGCCCATCCGTCACGGCATCGTGGAGGACTGGGACCTGATGGAGCGCTTCATGGAGCAGGTCATCTTCAAGTACCTGCGGGCGGAGCCGGAGGACCACTACTTCCTGCTGGTACGGACCGCAGGACGGAGGCGACCGGAGGACGGAGCGGGAACGTTCGCGTTAATGACAGATTCTGGTTCTGTGTGCAGACGGAGCCGCCGCTCAACACTCCTGAGAACAGGGAGTACACGGCCGAGATCATGTTCGAATCCTTCAATGTCCCGGGTCTTTACATCGCCGTCCAGGTACGACCAACACCTCAGACCTGTCTGACTTTAGATCTGGTTCTCAGAGAGGAAGAGGAAGTTCCTCCAGGAAGCTCTGACTCTCAGTTCCTCTATTTGAGAGTGACGTATTTCTCTGTGTGTATTAATAACGCCAGTGTGTCAGTTGGTATCCTTGTGTTGGTTTATAACCATGGCATTGTTGGTTGACCCTGATGTTTTCGCTAGTAACCCGTTACTGTTTAACCCCTTGGCGCAGGCTGTCCTGGCGCTGGCCGCCTCCTGGACGTCCCGGCAGGTCGGCGAGCGGACGCTGACGGGAACCGTGATCGATAGCGGAGACGGCGTGACGCACGTCATCCCGGTGGTAGGTCTCACTTCCTCTCTTTCTACCGCCTCCTTCCTGTACGCCTCAGCCACATCGGCGTCGCCTCTCCCCAGGCTGAAGGCTACGTGATTGGCAGCTGCATCAAGCACATCCCCATCGCCGGCCGAGACATCACCTACTTCACCCAGCAGCTGCTGAGGGAGAGGGAGGTGGGCATTCCTCCGGAGCAGTCGCTGGAGACGGCCAAAGCTGTTAAGGTCCGTACCTCGCTGTTCACCTGCTCAGCCACCAGAGGGCAGCACAGCAAGCGTGATGTGAAAATGTCTGACCTGTTCTCCCAATAGGAGCGGTTCAGCTACGTCTGCCCCGACCTGGTCAAAGAGTTCAACAAGTACGACACGGACGGCTCCAAGTGGATCAAGCAGTACACCGGCGTCAATGCCATCTCCAAAAAGGAGTTCACCATTGACGTGGGCTACGAGCGCTTCCTGGGGCCAGAGATCTTCTTCCACCCAGAGGTGCCTCCAGAACGCGTCCGGATGGAGCTCTCTGGTCTGAAACAATGAGTTTTAACAGAGTTCTCTCTCTGATCCAGTTCGCCAACCCAGACTTCACTCAGCCCATCTCGGAGGTGGTGGATGAGGTCATCCAGAACTGCCCCATCGACGTCCGACGTCCTCTCTACAAGGTACAAACACTTCAGACCCTAGTAGACAACCATGGACGCCACTAGACCCAAACAGACGGTGTTGATTCACGC
This sequence comes from Poeciliopsis turrubarensis, assembly GCA_010277015.1. NCBI lineage: Eukaryota > Metazoa > Chordata > Actinopteri > Cyprinodontiformes > Poeciliidae > Poeciliopsis > Poeciliopsis turrubarensis. Next base: position 570,253 of record VMRN01000082.1, on the reverse strand, counting down.
GTCGTTTGTCCTGCAGAACGTGGTTCTGTCCGGAGGTTCCACCATGTTCCGGGACTTTGGCCGGCGCCTGCAGAGGGACCTGAAGAGAACAGTGGACGCCCGGCTGAAGATCAGTGAGGAGCTCAGCGGCGGCAAGCTGAAGGTAAGCCGACAGCGTTTTTTATTCTCTTAACTATGTACGTTTTAATGACACGGATCTGTTTGGGTCGCAGCCGAAGCCCATCGACGTCCAGGTCGTCACCCACCACATGCAGAGGTACGCCGTGTGGTTCGGAGGGTCCATGCTGGCGTCCACCGTGAGTATCCCCCCCACCCCCCTATCAACATTGTTGGCGTTTCACTGTGAGCAGCGCTAACCTGAGATCTGTCTCTGCAGCCCGAGTTCTACCAGGTGTGCCACACCAAGAAGGACTACGAGGAGATCGGGCCGAGCATCTGCCGCCACAACCCCGTGTTTGGGGTCATGTCCTAGTTCAAGACGGACCAGAAGAAACGTTTGTACGACACAGTGGCGGATTGGAACGCAGCGAGAAGGACCAAACAGACTTCCTGAACATCACAAGAACCAGAAGTTCTGGTTAAATGTTTCGTATCTCTTCACAGGGTGGTCATTAATCCCCCTCTCTGTGAACGGGCCATAGCATCTCTGGGTTGTCAAGGGAACACTTTGCAAAAACCACCTGAAGCTTGTTTTTATTTGTCTGGTTGAAAGGTAATCAGATACTCAGCAGTGTGCATCTTGTTTGTTCGCATTGATCAGCAGGTCAAATCAATAAATTGCCTCCGTCTGTCATTCTGGACAGCCTGGTTCTGTACAAAATCTGGATTTATAAATGTAATAAATGCGAAGCAGGTGTTTCTAGCTGTGACTGTGTCTTGTCTATTCCTGCTCTTCTATTCCTGGAGCGTAACCGGACCTCTTCCTGCCTCGGCTGGTCCGTAAGGAACCAGTTAGCCGCTCTGTTCCTGCAGGACGACGCCCAGCCTGGGCGTTAAACTCCCGATTCACAGTGAAAAAAGGTCTGGAGAACTGAAAAGACCAGAAGGTTCGGCGCTAACAGGGGGGCAGGCGGTCGCCAGCAGAGGGCGCCATGTCTGCCGCAGACAGAATGAAGGCGCTCCTCTTCCTGGCCTTGTTCTCCGGAGCGTCCGGGGCGTTGTTAGCGCTGCTCTGCTGCGGGACGGAGTACTGGCTGCTGGCCGCCGAGTCTTGCAGCCGGACCGGAGGGGAGGGCGACAGGAAGAGGAACACCTTCCAGGTAAACTGAAAACAAAAACGACGTAAACCCTGAACGTCAAATTAAAAGACTCCCTGCTGCGTTCTTGGACTAAATGACAAATAATTAGAATACATGCCCAACTGTAACCTACAGGTGTGGCAACATAAGACATCCTGAATGGGAGCCGTAAAGAATCAACTGTCGCAACATCGACATTGGTATTTATCACCAGTTCTTCAGGCTGGTTGTTCTCCTGAGGTCATTAAAACACGTTAAAACATTTCACAAGCTTCAAAACAGCTACTTGAAATGTCACAGTGGAACGGGACTCTTAATTATTTGGGGAATATTCACTTATTTACGACTCAGCAGGTTCGGAAGCCGAGTGACGGAGCGCCGTTAAGTGTCCTTGGCGCTGATTGGCTGAGCCCTCAGATCGTAGAAGTTAGCTTGTGTGCTAGCGCTAAGGCGGTTTCCACGGCCACTATTACTGCGTATTAAGGTATATATGGTGTTGGGGGAATTAAAATAGAGTTTTAAGAGGAGGTAGCAAGTATTCCACCTCTACTTGGTGGTCAACAGGACCTTGCGGGGGGCCTTTGACGTCGCAGGTCCTCGAAGCCCGGGCGGAAGTGAGTAATACGGGTCCAAAAAGCCCCACCGGAAGTGAGTAATACGGGCCTCATGCAGAGCCGTTTACTAAATTAGAGTATTATTAAAAAGTCAAGTTATTGTACGCGTTTATTCAGATGTGTGAAAGCCTTTATTTCGATGAGTTCTGCTTTTTCAAATGACAGCTTCTCAGAAGTTGTTTAAAATTAGAATACTACATCAGACCAACAGCAAACTACTTGACTCTGTATGACTCCATATGAGACTTCCTGATCTTATTGGTTGGGCATAGACTGAGTTTTTCTGGGACACAGAAAACCACTAGACGGGTCCTGTTGGGCGGGAATGTCCCACAGTGAAGTGAGTCCGTTTGCAGCAGGATTCAGTGTTTATCTGTTGAGGTTTCTGTGTCTGTCAGCCTGGGGTCGGGGTGACGATGTCCCACCAGGGTCTGTTCTGGCGCTGCGTTTTCCCCGCTGCCTCCTCTGATTTCTCCATCCTGGACTTTTGGATCAGTGAGAACCCCCGTTATGCTTTAGTAGATTTATTTATTTATTTATTTTTTTTAAAAGCATAAAACAGTGTCGCCGCTTTTCTCCTTCCTCAGCGGGTCGGCCTCAGTCAAAAATCTGCCAGCCTGCCTTCCTATTCCCGTTTCCCGCACCCCACCCAACCTGGACCGGCGTCCCCTCAGAGCCGTACCAACCTGCCTCCGCCATCGGTCAGTACAGTCGCACAGAAGCGCACCCACTCTGACAGTCCCCCACTGAGTCACCGGTTTGTTCAGTCTTCAGAACCTTCTGGAGCATCTTCCTCGTCTCAGGCGTGACGGCGGTCGTCATTGGTGGACTCCTGGTGCTATGTGGCGCTCCTCTGAACAATCGTAGCCTCTACAGCGCCGGCGGGGCTCTTCAGATCTGTGGAGGTAACGATCAGCAAAGTTCTTTATTTCGAAAACAGAGATGTTCTTACCTGAACCACCAAAACAGAACCAGTAGATGCCTTTAATTCATATAGAGTTTAAAAGAAAACTTTGAAAAGTCTTGAAAAATATGTTGACTTATTATTTCTGATAAATTACCCTACAGAAATTATTTAGTAATTACGAGTTTCTTCGGATTTGAATAGGTTTTTCTTTCGTTCTTGGGAGGACAAAATTCCAGTTCCTTCGTCTGCAAATGTGGAAGCAAGTGACAGACGGCGATTATATTTTGGGCCCAACGTTTGCTGAAGGAGACGATAAAATAAGTTAAAGGAGTGAGCTTGAAGGCAGGCTTTGTGTAAAAAAAAAAAAAACAAAAAAAACAGAAAACGAAGCATCCGGTGAAAACGCTTCAAGGACGACTTCCCGCTCCGTCATCTGCCAAAGATCAGCCGAAAAAAAATAAAAAAATACATAACAAGTTCATGTCAAGTCTGCGCACAAACAATTCTGTTTTGTCATTTGATAGAAAAACAAACCGGCTTTGAACGTGACGATTCCAACTAATAATAGTACAAACCGGCTTGTTTCTTCTTGAGACGGAGAGGAAAACATTGCCCCGCTGAGCCTCGGGGAACCGCGGCGGCGTTCGCGGCCCCGGATGCGGCGAGGACAAAAGCCTCGCAAAGCGACACGGTGACAAAACACGACAGGCCCGACACGAGACGGGGTTGAACTGAGGGACGGCTGCGAAACACGCGGAGCTTCCTGAAAACGACGACGTGTCTGACTTCTGTCGGCTGCGAAACACAAAAGGCGCTGTCACGTCTTTTGCTATTGTCTGGGTTTTGCTTGGTTCTTTTGAAGCCGGGCTGGGATTAAAAGGCTTTATTGACGATTGCTGTTGTTGTCTTCATGTGCTTCTGAGGCGTGTGCCTGCTGGTCGTCATGGCGATGTACCTGGTGTGGGTCCAGGCGCTGGACACCCTGGAGCAGTTCGCCGCCCATCAGCGCAGCGTCTCCGGCTGCCCGTCCTACCGGCTCAGCGTCCAGCAGGGCCCGTCCTTCCTCCTGGCGCCCGCCGCCGGCTTCCTCTTCCTGCTGGCCGGACTCCTCTTCATCCTGGTGGGGCGCGGCGTTCACGGGGTGCGCCCGGACCGAACCATCGGCCCGTCTGAAACCGAGCTGTGATGAGTTGGTGTCCTCTTCCACAAACTCTTTGGGACTCTTTGAACTTCTGCGTCGTGTTCGACTCGCTGTTTAAAGGAGCAAAACTAAACAGGAAATGATGTCAGTGCTTCAGTTTTTGAAGCGAGTTCAAACAGCAATGTTGATGTTTAATCTCGTCTGATTCCTGAACAAAATTGAACCATAAACAGTCTGTTCAATGAGTTTCTTCTGCTTGGTTCTCCGCCCGAACCCACAGAAGCCCTTTCATTTTGTTCTGTTCCCACCTTGATCCAATAAACTGATCCGACCCGACTCCAGACGCAGTTCCTCCTCCTTCCATCCGTCAGGATTCAGGCATAAATCAAACACGGAACCGGAAGCCTTCATTGATCTGATTCATCTCGCTCCTGATGAATCGGTTTTTGGCAAAAACGTGGCGTCGCCGCCGGTCGGGCAGATTGTCTGCGACCGCCTCTGCCCGTCATCTCCACGTCGGGTTTGGAAGTCCGGGTCACAGAGATGGACGTTACAACAAACGAGACTGTCATCATCCATTTTCTGGCCAGCAGAGGGCAGTGTTGCGTCAGTTTGGTCGCCGCGTCCCAACGATGTCCATCAGCATCGCTGCGAAATGCAAAGTTGCTCCGCTCACATCAGATTAGGCCCGCAAAAGGCTTCTACATCTCTTAAGTGATAATTATTTCAGTTCCCGGAGAACAGAAAGAAAATGATTCTTTCTTCCTGGAGTTCAGCGTGTTTAACATGATATGAGGAGAAAGGGGGCTGGGGGGGGGGGGGGGGGGGGATGTGGCAGTCACACCTTTATAATTGGAAAAGGCAAACAGAAGTGAGACCCTGAAATGATAAAGTGACAAAAGACACTTCGCATCAGTGAGTATTTCAATATTCCTTCATGTCTGACGCTCCCTGTTCTTATCCGTCCCTTTGCTTTCCTAATCTCCGCCGTGAACTCGGCGAGCGTAATTACACCTGAGCGTGTCACGTCCTCGGCCCTCCGTCACCGCCGAGTACCTTACCTTCTAATGAACACCAGGGGACGGAGTCCTGTCGATGTTTTGGGAACGTGGCAGATTCATTATTTGATCCGCAGAGCAGAATGCCAGGCGCTGCTGTAGCTGTCAACCAGGGCGTGCGGCGCAATCTCTGCTCCGCTATCTGCTCCTCGCCTTCCCGTCACTCCGGGGCTTTTGTCCTCCGGAGATGGAGCTGTCTGCCGCAATTACAGCAGGACACGGGACAAAAAAAGACGGGACACGTCTAAATCGGCTTCGATCGGTGCTAAGAACTGGTTCGAAACTGCAGTCGCCTCTCGGTTTGACGTTCGCTTCCAGTTCCCGGGGGAAAAAACACAACAACAACAACAACAACAACAACAAAAAAAACATTTGCTCCCTTCAGATGAAGCATCTTCAGCAGTTGCGTCCACCTGTCCGTCCCGTTGAAATCCAGAACCTCTAGCAATCCACAGCACAGGCTCTGAGCACTTACTGTGCAAAGTTTAATTCCAAATAAAATAAATACATTTTGCCACCATGTGTGCAACTGCAAATTGAACATATGGCGCCTTGTGTGCAATTTTTGGGGCTGCTGGTGACACAAGAGTTGAGCTAACATTAAGAGCTGGACCCGACCCCTCCGCCCAGACACCCAGACCCCATGGGCAAATCTAGAGGGGCAGGGGGTGGGTGGGGAGGGGGGCAATTAATTCAGTCCTTTGCTCAGTCAGGTGGCATAACTGAGACAACCGCGGGCCAATGATGCATCTGGACAGCAACTCATCAGTTCAGACATGAAGGTGTGATGGTAAACAGTTGAGGAAGATGAAACCCCCCCCCCCCCACCACCAAAAATAAAAACTGAAAAAAAGACAGAAAAGTGAATCCTGTCCAGTTCTGGTCCGATTTGAATCTTGGGTAAAGAATTGGGAATTCTTTGTCAATAGGTTTGAATGATCTTTCTTTGTTTTCCATCCTCAATTGCATTTCACAAGTCAGTCCAGTAGGTGGCGGTAATGTAACATTACGCTCGGTCTGCCCGCCGCCATTGAGCACAGGAACAAGAAACGGAAGCAGAAGAAATACTAATTTAGCGTGGTTTGTGATTCCCTGGATTATTTCCCTGTAAGTCAGAGTTTCTAAATAGATAACGTTTTCCCTGACAAAGTTATTGAAAGCGCTTTTGCATTTCAGGGGCGGACAAGCGGGCCCGACCTCCGAGACGGTTTTGTCCGGCTGCTGGACTCCCGAAGCGTCCGAGACGGAAATGGCGTCAGGAAATCAGCTGGACATCAAAAAGAAAAAAAAAGAATCGCTCCAATCAAGTGAGGATCTGCTGGACTCGTTCTGAAGGTAAGAGAAACACCAGCTGAGAAGACTTCTTCGGGTCAGAGCTGCTGTGGCTAAAGCTAAAGCTAACGGTGCTGTCGATGCTAACGGTGTTGTTGATGCTAACGGAGTTTTTTTTTTTTTAAACTTTATTTAAACAAAGTAAGCACAAACAAGTAAGGCAAATACAACAGTGCAACTCTGCAGAAGGCATATTATGAAATAGAAATACAAAGTAATATGGATAAGAAAAAAAAAAGAATATTAATGAAACAATAACTAAAATAGCAACAAGGGAATTCAATTGGTCATAGTGTGTAATAGACCAATTATTCTCCATCCAATCTTTGTAAAATAAGTTTTTACTGCGATGTATTATGAATCTGTTATTCCATATGATGGAGCATTTTCCAGCATAATAATACTTGTTTATGGAACTCTTGATAGTTTAATGGGCAATTTATTGATATTGAAATCAGCGAGAAGTCCCAAGTTTTGGACCACCCGTTTTGTTAAATGCATAATTCGGAACACGATACCAAAATAACTGGGAATTTTGAACCCAGGATTTCAACCAATTCATTTTAAGGGTTCCGTGAAGACATTCAAAGTCAATTTGTTTTCCATAGTTAAGGTTGATTCTTGGTTTTTGGTTATAACAGTTCCTGAGTATTTAATTAGAATGCCATGAATGGCTATCAGCTCACTTTTTTTTTTTTTTTTCGATTTACTGTTAGTCCTGAAGCCTCTGAAAAAAAAAAAAATGTTATGTTATCAATTACAATTGGAACTTGCTTGTGGTTTTTCAAGAAAACAGTGGCGTCATCTGCGAACTGGCTGATGATTAATTCTGTACCGAAAACGTCTTAATTTCTCGACGTCTGCACAGTTTTTTAGATGGATTACAAACATTTCTGCAACTAAATTGAAGGGATATGTTGAGGAATTCCAACATTAATTTTATATCTAGCTGTGGCGCCTTTAGGTAGTATTACACAACTATTAATGTTTTGATATAAACCTCGAATTAAGTTGATAAAATTTGCTCCAAGACCTAAATGTTTAAGTCCGTCTGGACCTGCTGCTTTGTTTAATGATAAGCGATTAACAGCCTGATCAAGTTCTTCTATTGTAATCTTGTTGCCACGAGTTTTTTTTTTTTTTGTAATCATCCTCTATTTTAGGGATAAATGTTTCAATTTGTTTTAAGAAGGTGTGAGATTTTTGTTCTGAGAATTCGGAGGTATATAAGTTGTTATCGAATTTAAAAATCTCTGTTGATGTTCATTTTTCATTGTTGGTTTCTACTTTATTGACGATTAAGGATTTGATAGAATTTTGTCGTCTTCTTTCCCGATTACAAAAGTAGGCCGTGTTTTTTTTTTGTTTGTTTTCTTTTTTTTTTCTCCTTCCTCGATCCATCTCGCTCTTGATCTCATAAAATCCCCTTTGGCCCTTTGAATATACATTTCATCTCATTTGGGTTGGAGGACTTGTATTTTGTGTTTGTCTTCAATTGAGGGAGTGGGTTTATTGCAATATTCATTGATTTAGTTGTTGTATAATGTCTAGTTCTTCTTTTCGGAGTTCTTTTTTAATTTGTTTACTGAATGAGTCATTCAGAGGTTTAGTGAATATCATTTTCATAAAAATATCTCAATCTGAAGTTATTTTTACGTGGCTTTTCTGACAAAAGTAAAGACGAGACCGATGTATTTAAGTGGAAAAACCCAGGATAAGTTGGTGATCAGAGAGTGAATCGCTTCCCAATGTTGCCCATGGTGGTTTTCTGGCTGGACAGCTAACGAGAGCCCAGGGAGCTGCTGCTCATCTCTTCCCACCAGTTTACCAGAGGAGTGTTTATATTGAGCTCATGTCTCAGCTGCAACCATCACAGCCTCTCCTTGACGTCTCAATCCAGGCCAAAACTAGCTGGAAGACGCGGCTAATCCGTCCAAAACCCAACCCAAAACCAAGCCTGATTTCTGCCTCCGTTCCTTCAGATTCGGCTCCCGCTCTAATCTGAGTATTTTTCATTAATTTTGTGTCAGGACTAATTTTGCGAGGAATGAATGCAGATGTCAGGATGCCATCGGATCCCATCGCAGGGTCTTTCATGAGATAACAGGCTTTAGTCACAGAATTAGCACCACTGAAGGGGGGGGAAAAAAAAATGAACCAGATTACTTCTCAGGGCTGCGAGAGTGGAAAGCACGGTGATATTAGACCTGCCCTGCCAAATCACAAATCTATTTCCAACACTCGTATTAATTATCAAACTAAAGCTGCTGTTGCATATTGATTCATCAGCGTGCCCGCTTGCATTATCTTCCATTAAGCGGGGAAAAGAATGAGATTATGTGGAGCCTTTGGGGGCGTTTGAGGAATCCTGTGAGCTTTCTAAACCTGGTTAGGGACAAGCTGGAAACACGCGGGCTCCAGTGCCATCTTAAGCTCTAAATTTGATTATTTTGGGGGAACATTTTTCAATTAACGCAACAGTTACGGCTGCAAATGCACCGTCGTCTACGTGTGTCGTGGTGTGCAAATCTGTTCGTTCAAATGTCGGGGCAGACGGTGATTAGAGGCAACCGCAAGGAGTCTGGCTAATGCCGTTGTTGAATTGTGTCGTTTTGCGTCACATGACGGCTTCATGCATGTAACCTTGGCTTGGCCAACGCCCGATTGGCTGTGCTTGTTTTGGTGTCGCCACTTTCAGATTAGCTCTTGTTTGTCTGGTGTTGAAATGACCTCATGTCTCATCTTCCCCTGGGCATCTGCCCACCTCAAAACGCCGGATAGTTCTGAAATCGTTACACGGCGCAATGCTTTTCTGATTTTTTTTTTTTTTTTTTTTTTAGTGTTAGGAGTTAAATTGTTTAAGTGAGTCTACCTTCAGAAGGTGTTCACGCCATGACATTTGCCGTGAAGCTAAGCATTTCGTAAACGGAGATCGGCCCAGAAAGGAAAACACCTGAATCAGATCAGCAGAGGAGAGAAACGTTTTCAGGAAATCACCCAAAACGGAGTACGACCGAACTGAAACGCAAACGTGACACAGAACTTTCAAGTCAAAGCAGGACCTCAGTTCACCAGATCGGGACGCCTCGTCGATCGAATCTTAACTCCGTCCGCGCTGACTAAGGCGTTTCTCAGAGAATTGTTTCACTCCGAACTTGAAACGGGAAGTCGTCGGCACAGTATGGTGATGATCCATACTGTGCCGCCTGGGAATGCGAAGGAAAATGTTCCAACCCCGTCCCCACGAGCCGATGTGCGTTGGATACGCACTTCAGGAATAATGAGACCTCCAACGGTGTGACACCCATTTCACACATGGATGGCATCTGTGATTGGGAAACATATGTTTGTATTGATGTATAATTATGAGCATTGAGCTTCTCCACTTCCTCGGAAGTCGGTGGGAGGGACTCGCGCGGCGCGACTGATTGACTGCGGCGCAATAAAAAAAATAAAATAAAAAAAAAAAGACAAAAGAAACACGGCCGGGAAGAACATCAACACCCGCCGACTGCACTCCATCTTTCTTATTTATACAGCGTGAACGCAAGTCGCTGCCTGTCCGGAACCGGTGTCACCGATTCGTCGTCGGCTTCTGCATCACCTCCGCTGCGCTCAGGTGAAACGCAGGTTGCGGAGCTGGAAGCTGCTGAATATTCAAGAGGTGTGAAGCCCAACGCTCGGCTCCGGGGCTCCGAACAGAGCAGGGGAGGAGAAGGTGCAAGAAAAACAAAAAAAGGGCAGAGGAGGAAACCTGAAAGATTAACAAATTTAAGGGTAAAGTGGGATGGAAATGAGAAAAGAGGAGAGATTGGAGGGGGCGGCGTGGGGGGGAGGGGCAAAGCTGTTAGTAAGGAAAGTCTGAGGGGTAACGGAGGGGTGGGGGGGCTGGCGTCGAGGACGACGAAATGAGACCAAATTTTCTTTGGCAATCTCCGTGTTCCTGCTGCAGGTGCTGGGGCCATTTCACTAACGCAGGGCCAGACGCGAATGTCATTAGTTCCTGAGCCCCAGGTGAATTTGCCACAGTTCCACATGATTAACCCAGATAATTGTGTGTTGATAGCGAGCATGGTCGATGGAATACAATTTTCGGGCCCAGATTCCTAAACAAACAGCTCAGCAGCAGCAGCAGCAGCAGCAGCAGCGAGTCAGAGGGAGGGGATAACGGCAGGTTATCCGTACGTACCGAGGTGTACAGAAACACAGACGGGAAGGAGCACAGAGGAAGTGCTTTATCTGGTTTTAGTCATTTGAGGGATCAAAACGTCTCCGCTTGAAGTAAATCCCTTCGCTTCATGACGGTTTTCCATTGCTCAAAGTCAGGATTTTATTTGTTCGAGGTTTCCCAAAATGGAGGGAAAAAGGAAAACGTATTTATTTATTTTTTTTTAAATGATGTACTAGGATCTTTTTTTTTTCTTCTTCTTCTTCTGTTTCAAAACAAGACTTATCTTCAATACTGTTAGGAGCTGAACTCCTGTTAGCTAATTGGCTAACAATAATGAACTCTACTTTTATTATTTTTCAATCAGACCACAATGACAAGGTTGTGTCCATTGGCTAATGGTTAACGGTAACCAGTTTCAAACTCTGGTTGTTTTTATTGACACTATTTTAAATAAAGTATTTCACTGACTGAATATGGTTTAACATACTCTGTCAGCGCTAATTAAACTGGAATTAACACAGGATGTGAAACTAAATGTTGCTAAATAGGAAGCTTAAATTAAAAAAAAGTTTTAAAAAATCCACTAAACTGTATATTTTAGTGAATTGAAACAATTCCAGTAGCTTAAAAATACTAACCTGCATTTCTGAAACTAAACATTTGTTTTGCTTTCGTATGTTTGATCTCACTGAACCAAACCTGCTGAGCGAGCAAAGGAAGACACGGACTGTATTCATTCCGTGGCTTACGCGATCGCTAATGCAGTGGATTCATCAACAGGGTGCGGGAATTAGCCAGAGGTGAGAGACGAACTTTGTGCTGAGTGAACACGCGCAGGACACACACCCACCAACCAACCAACCTGCAAGGCAAACAAAATGCACACGTGCACAGCTGATATTGAGGCACGGGAGTTTGGGTTTCGTCGGCCATATTGTCCCGCAAAAAAAAAAAGACTGTGGAAGAGCTGAATGGATGAAGGAACGGTCAAATATCGATGTTGGTTCATACTGTACGTTTGAACAATATATGTAAAAATCATTTTTACGTGCGAAACGCCACAATAATGAGCAAATATGAACTTTGACAAAGATTGTTTCAAGACTTTTATTTTTCTTGATTGGAAAACTGACGCCAGACGCATAAATAAAGGAAAAGAAAATGCAGTCGATGACCTTTCTAACCGTGTGTGTTGGTCATAGCTTTGGGTAAGCCGTACCTGCGACTTTTGTCCGTGAGGTTTGCCACAACAGACGTCGATGTCGATATCCGAACATTGAAAAATAAAATAAATGAATGTGGGGGTGGGGGGGGGGGAAATGAAGAAAATTGGCGTTCAATCTGACAAACTGCCTTAAACTACCAGCAAGTTAACAAACTTTAAAGTGACTCACGCTCGACAGTGACTCCGGTTTAAGAAAATACGTTGTGCAAAAAAACGGTTAGTGCTGTTATTTTTTTTTTTTTTGTTTTTGTTTTTACGTGACAGACGAGTGAAGGGAAAATAAGTCTGCGAACAAAGCCCCCCCCCGCTCAATCTCATCTGAGCACAAACCCGCCGTTGCATCAGGTAACAAAACAACCCGGTTTAACCGGAGGTGCGCTCCCCTAATCTTGTTTTGGCACATCCGTGAAGTCCCCCGGAAGACGAGCCGCCCGGCCCCGACGAGCGCCGGCAACGCGGCATCAAAGAGGAGGGATGAGGAGGGAGAAACGCCGGGCTCGGCGTTCCCACCAGGAGAGATAAACCAGACAGGGAGCCAGGTGTGGAGGGGAGGAGAAGAAGAGAACGTGGAGGAGGAGGAGGCCGCCAATCTCCCCGCTGCATGCTGGGAGTTGAACCTGGCAGGAGGAGCGAGCGGCGCTGTCGCTAAGTGAAAGGGATAATCCCTGTGTGACGAGGAGGAGAGGTGTGGGGGGCGGGGAGGGGGGTTCATGATCCCTCCTGTGTTCCTCCGATTCCACTCCCAGCCAGGTTTATTTATTAAGACGATAAGCCCCCCGCGGCGCACGCAAACCTGGGAGGAAGTGATGCGGCGTGAGGGGAGGTTCGGCTGGCTGCAGGCCCGGGCGAAGAGCAGCGGCTCAGAACCACGCAGCACCTTCAGACACAGCTGCATGTCACACACTTCCTGCTTTCAAAGACAGAAAGGCTTCCTCTGAATCTTGATCAATCCGTAGCAGGATTACCGCTCTGCTCTTTTAATATGTAAACATCTGAGATCGGTAAATGCAAGTGAAGAGGAGAAAGAGGATTTGCAGCACTACAAGGCCAGCAGCTGCTCTGGAAACGCCAGACTGGGACAGATTTAAGAGATAAAACCTTTTTTTTTTTTTTTTTTTTTTTTGCCTGGGCATCCCACTTCCTCTGCAGATTTAACGATCCAACACGCCAGAACGCCCACATTATTTCATACACATTCTGCTCTGTTGATGTTTTTATCCTCACATTTAATGAAATGCTTGGATCAAAGTGTTTTTTGAATTTGAATTTGAATATGGGATCATTTGGAGACAAAATGGAGACAATTGAGTTCAAATTAAAGACCGTATTGATGTGAAACACATCATTTTTCCTCATGAACTTCTTATGGAAAATGTTCCTCGATTAGTCTAAAATAAGCAGTTTGTGAAGTTTATTGATGGTGATTTTGTGTCGGACCTTAAAGCTGCGTTCAGATTTATTTGCTCTCTTGCGCCTTAACTCCCCCAAAGAAACTTGTTAGTGTGTTATGAGTCAATTAATAGTTACTACTTTAAGTTTGCTTTTATTGACAGTCTTTTGAAATGTGCGCAAAAGCTGAACGCGTTTCGCGCCGTTATTTGTGGAAAATTCACGAGGAAAAATGCTTTCAAATTCTGGAGTGAATTTGAGTGTTTGCCTCAGTCCACAGTGGCGGTGTGTTTTGCCCCCCCTTTCAGGCCAACCTCTTCTCATCCTTGGGCTAACGAGCGCCTCATCGATTCGTTAGGACATGGGAAGATAAGAGCGGAACCCGTGACGGGGGGAGGGGGATGGGAGGAGGTGGGCATGGTGGTAAGAAAAGGAAAGAGCAGTCATATTGTGAAGTTAAAAGGTCTTTGGGTTGTTCCACCTGCAAAGGAGATGGGATGAAACACCTTATTATGTGTTAAATGTCAGCCTTGGATTGTTAACAGGCTGCTCACTTGTATGACTGAACAATGATTCACCCAGCTGGAACTGTTGCGGGCGACAGCGAAGTGTGCTGTTCGTGTCACATTACCACTGTACCTGTGAGGAGCCGCTGCTAACTTCCTAATGATTTCATCTCCGTTTCATCTGCTGGGGGCTCTGCTTGCTAAGGGCGCCCAAACCAAACCCTTTCTCACGCAAACGTAGCTCAACCAAACCTAGTTTCCCTTAAGGTTCCAGTAAGTCTCCCAGTGAAGTCAAGCTTCACTTTAGTGTTTTTGCTGCGATACGTTTGAGAAGTTGCTCTGGTCTTGCAAACTATGAGCAATATATTCGTCTCAACTCTTCATTCCAGACCTTATATAATATTTTAAGGGGAGATAAAATATGTTTCGGCAGTCAGGTTTGGATCAAGTCAAATAATCATCGCCTCGCTGGTAGTCAATTGTCTTTCAAGTGCATCTTCAAGGAGGGAATCGCACCACTAACTACAAATGGGCATAATCAAAAATCTGCCATGGATTTGTTCTGTCCTTCCTGTCATTAGGTGGATGGAAATCAAATTTTACTACAGCAGATCCCTCCATTATGCCACCCACATCCACCGAGGGGAATTAAATCCTTTGTAAATATCAAACTAAGACCTCCCAGTCACAACAAGGACTCTCCTTGATGGCTGTCTCAAAGCACCAGCTATCAGATGAGACGGCTTGCTTGTTTGGGGGCTGCTGAGAAGAGTGACTCGGATGAGAGGCAATTTTTCTTAGTGTCAGCGATAAAAATCCATCTGATTGAAATTGCAGGCCATTATGATATGAGAAGTAGAGTGCTAGAGAGACGGGCAGAAAGAGAGAGTGGCTGCACAATTGCTGAGCTGCTCCTTTCTTTTCATTTTCAGATGAAAGCTAATTACTCTGTGTGGCGAGAAGACAGGGTGGCGTGCACGGCGCAGGAAACGGGGAGCCGAGGTGGTTAATTGGGGTGTGTGATTACACAGGGCTGTAGTTAGAGGGAATTAGGCAACAACACACTCGGTAGCACAGCTCATCATGGCAAGAGTGAAAGGAGCAGGCAATAACGGGCTGATATCATCTCCACTCAGCAGACCTGCCCTCAGCAGCCACTCCATGAGCCCCACACATGGGGATTTGACTTGGAGATTGGAAAGGAAATATGAGCTTTGCAGATAATATTCACCTCCGTTCTCTCCATTTATAAGAGATCTTGAGAGACAGTTGGCCGTTTTGATGGACATCAAGGTGGAAACAAACTGGTTTCTGTTTGAAACAGAAACCTGAAGCATGGAGGTTGCGTGTCATTTGGAAACGAGACGGTAAATATGTCCTTGAAATCAAACCAACCAAACCCTTTGACCAACCTTTTTCCCTCCTCGTCTGTGGGGGGCGTCGCGTCAAGGAGTGTAGCCCTAGCAGGCAATGTGAACCTTCATGGAAAACATGCTCCACATACTTATGATCAGGAATCATGCGGTATTAATTTCATTTGTATGATTTCACTAAGATTCATTGTTAAGCCAACCTGTAGCGAAGCAGCTCAAGGGTTTGCTTCAAACCCTGAGGTGATGAATAATCATCCCAAAGCTTGTTCCGCACAGTTAGATTTGGTAAAAAGTCGTCATTGATCTCCAGTTTTGCTTCATTTACCAGAAAACAAAAGCCACCCTTTCATTCAAACTCTATGCACTCAGGGCATTCATAGGTGGATGAATGATGCCAGAAAGGGCTTGTGAGGACATGAGATAAAGTCACTGGAAGACGAATGTCCCTGCTGTAAGGGTTTGTTCTCTTCTTCCTCCATATATACGTCCGTGACAGATCTTTCATCTTAGAAGCGGTGACACACGGTCGAAACCTCCTTTCCCTTTTGTATCAGATGGGTAACTACCTTTAACTCACCCTGAATGTCTTTCAAAGCTACTTCTTTTGTTTTTGGAAATAAAAAAAGGTAGGAAGTCAACATGAAGAGGCAGGAAGACATTGAGAAACATGGTAATCAATAGAGGCAGTCCAACAAGGGGAAGGTTCTGGAGAGTGCAGGTTGCTCTTGTCCAACAGAGCTAAGGCAGCCCAAAGTGTTGATGGGAAGTCTAATGTCTTAACATGGCCACCACCTATATTGCGTACTTATCCTACAACAGCTCCTCAATATAACAGCAGAATTTACTGCATCACCGGTTACAGTACTATTTTATCTATTTACGTTAAAGAGCCTCGGTTTAATAACTTAAGATAAAATGTAAATATTGGAAACCCAGTATATTTTTCGCCTTGTCTGTTGATATGTCTGTGGAACGTGCAACGTTTGCCTGTTCCCTTCCTGATCCTAACACCCCACCCCCAAAACTCAAGTCACTTTCTTGTCTGGTCTTCCCTTAGACATTTTTGAGCTGATCATAAACGCTACCTTCAAAAAGTACCACGGCTCAGTGTCTTCATATCTTTGGGTCCTGAACCGACCTTCCACCATGACAGTTTCCAGTTGGACGAGACTTCGTTGAATGATATGTTCAACATTTGGTATTCTTTCTGCTTACCGTGGTCCCTTGAAGCCGAATGTGAATCCCCGCCTGTGGATAACCATAGTTCACGTCCCTCTCGTCTCATCATGACCCGGCCTCTCCTTTTCCCAGATACCCGCTGTGTCCGGCAAGGCCTCTCCAACGCCGACCTCTTGTATCAAAGCCCGCGTGTTGGGAGGAAACCGCCCACATCAAAGGCGGCGAGGCGTGTGTTGTTGCCGGACCCCCGTTAGCCTTTGAACCTCCCCCTGCCGCCTGTCTCGGCGACAAAGCTTCAATTAGGCGGCATGGGAACAGACAGGAAGCGGCGGTGCTTCAGCCTCGGTCTCTCATGGCGGCCCTCTTTATTTCCAGATGCTTTGTTTTTGGGCGAATTATTCCTGCTCAGTCAGCTGCTGTTATTGTTAATCAATCCTAACCGCCCACACGGTGGTGGAGGTAACACTCAGACAAGAGCAAACACGGGCAGATTAGGCTGAATCTATTAGAGGTGTAGCTTTCGACGTGAGCCTATGTTAAGCTACGTTCATGCTATGCTTATGCTTTAGTTTGGTTTGACCCGCCATTACTGAGCAGCCTGGAAGAAGCCTAGACAGAGAAGAGTATCTGCATTCGTAAATACCACCATGTCAATCTTGTCCTTTTCTCCATCCTCACTTTGTTCGTCTTACTTACTGCCAGCAATCTTTCAATTCTGGCAACTTGTTCTGTCCTCCCTTCTTGGCGTTCTATCTTCTTTTTTGTCTTTCTTCTCATTTGATAATCTCCATTTCTTTCCATTCTTGCAGTTTTTCCTTCTTTCCGGTGTTTTTTCTTGTGTTGTATCTGTCTTTTTCTAGCTCTCTCCTCTTCTCAGTTCCAATATTTCTTTTGTCTTGTTCTAACCTGTGTTGCACTTCTTTTTGTGTTATTGCTTCATTTTATATAAATCATAGATAAAGTCTGATTTTCTCCGATTCTATTGCTGCTCTGTGACTAATAACCGTATTTAGTTACTGGGTATTTTGACAGTACCATTAGGAAGTTGAACGATTATTCATGTAAACAGTATATTTGTAATGAAAACGGGTGAATCCACGCGCGCACAATTAATTATTCTTCCGGGACAAAATGGATTTATGTATATTTGCGTCAACAAAAAAAGACTTTTGCTAAAGTTCTGTGAAGAAATTCAGTTTTTTCACATTTAGGCCTGTCACAATTGCAAATTTTCCTCAACGTTAAATTGTCCCAGAAGTTATTGCGATCAACGATAACATGGTTGTTTTGAAAACATTTTCAAGTAGTGTAAAGCTAATAATGGCATAATGACATGAATACACATTCTCAGGGATCAATAGACTTTAAATTCTATCAAACTTCTACCACTGTAAACGAAATTATCCTCCAAAAATGGAGCCGATGAAGATTTTTACCATCCTGATTTTGGTAGACAGACGGAGGGGAAAAAAAAAAAAAAAAAAAAAGAAATTATGCAAATGGAAGTTGAGTTTGTTTCAATTTATTGTGCAATTAATAGATTTTTTTGCTTATTGTGACAAGCCTATCCACATTCTTGTTTTCCATATTTATTCAGACAGCTTCCAACATGTTAAGTTTTTCCGCTTTGTATCCAGTTACAAGCTAAACATAAGAATTATTACTAGTCTGGAGTGCAGCTGATAATGTGTACAGTCGTCTCTGGGTGTTATTCCGTCAGTGGCCACTAGATGTCAGTCTAAGACGAGAGAAAACTAAAGATCCCCTTGTTGAAGTAACAGTTTCCCTCAAATAAAAGGACGAACATCTCAGATATACTTAATTTAGAATTTTGGAACGTGAAATGTTTATGATGCATTCTGTAAAAGTTGCATGAAGTTATCCGTAACCAGCAGGTGCTAAGTCACAGTTTCATAACGCAGGGTAATGAATAAGCGAGGTTACAGATGCTCCAGTGTGTGGCGGCGCTCAGGTATCATTTTTCACTTCTTGTTGTAAAAGCAGCTGCCTTTTATTGGCCCATTCAGGCGCCTTCTCAACAGATTGCCATTGCTCCTAATTTATGCAGGCTAACCTTTTGTAAAATGTCCATATGCTGGCTGTGGCTCCCCGGCGCCGGCGCTCACTAAGCAGCTCACTGTAAACACAGATGGACCCGGCTGCCGCGCAACCCCAGCCCAACATCTGGACGCGCCGCTGCCACGCCGCGGCGTCGGGCCTCGCTTTTCTTTTTTTACTTCGAACGCGGGAGACGGATATATATATATATATATATATATTTTTGCCTGCGACGATTGAGTTCAAACATGGCTCCTGTGAGAGCTGACTGGAGGCGTACAAAGGGCGCTGATGAGGTGAAGCTCGCCTCTCTCCCCTGTGATCCGGGGGGGGGGGCTCCTTTCACGCACCTCTCTGAATGAAGACCCCGTGTTGTAATTTGTCCGTCCGATAGATTGCCGGGGCCCATCAGGAATGGGAATGACCAGGCCCCACCGCCGTGAATGGAAGGAATTGCATTATCCGCTCTTTTTTTTTTTTCCTTCCTTCTTCTTCTTATTTTTCTTCTTCCTCTCAATGAGCTGCAGGTTTCAAACTGCCAGCTAATGATTGAATTAATTCCACAAAAGCAAATGATGTTTCTTTGTGAGAAAATTCAAAGGGCAATTCTTCAGGTGCCATGTCAACTCCCAGAACGAGACGAGGGGGGGGTGAGGAGGGGGGGTTGAGGAGGGGAAGCCCAAAAAAAACACACTTGGTAAATAATACAGAAAGGAGAGAGGAAAGGAAGGAAGCGTTTACAATTTAAATAAGCATTAGGAAGTCACAACCCCTCGGAGCACTGTGGTTCAGGATTCACCCGAATTTAATATAATAAATGCACTGTTTATAAATTTAGATAAACCCATGTGACATTTAAGTGTAATTCTCATTTAAATGGGACACTCTGCCTCCGAGTAAGCTAACGTGTTGGAATAATACGCATGCTATTACACTCGCCGAGCGTGTTTTACATAATTTCACTGACTGTCGGAGAAAATGAATAAACAAAGAATTATGTAAAATGTTGTGATCTGGATTGCCGGAATAATGCACATGATTAAGATGCGTGGAAACGCGGCGAGGAGGGAGAGAGGAGGCAGATCTCCCACACCTAACCGAAACTTCAACGAGTTAAAAAAAAACAAAAAAAAAAAAACAACAAAACCCTAAACTTTTCAATTTTCCAATGATTAAATCGACTTTAAGAGAGTGAAATATGACTCGATTAATTATTTCTGTTTTGAATTTCCATATTTCTAGACAAACATGGCCCTGCTCTTCCTGGAAAGCAGAACGACAATCTGTCCAGGATTAGTTTGAGCAGCGAGAAAAAACAAGAAACATTAAAAAAAAACAAACAAAAAAAAAGACCTTTTAATGACAAACATTATTAGGAGTAATCATAACTAACATTTTAATGTGATCCCATTGTCATTAGGTTTTTATACAGTGAGACTTTCAGCTTTGTGCTATCTTTTAGCCAGTCTTCAAAATAGGAAAGACAGAAGAATGTACTTTTCTAGAAAATAATTGATTAAAAAAAAAAAAAAAAAACTTCTCAACTACAGCCAGAGCAAAATGAAAACATTTAGAACTAAGGATGATGGTAATGGAGGCAAAAAAAAAAAAAAAAAAAAAAAAAAAAGAACATCTCCCATGTTGCTGGAAAGGAATAGGAATTATTTGACCGTTTTTATTAAAGTATTCTAGTTTAAGAAAAAACATTTAATTTTTCTTTCTTTTCCGAAAATGTTTGGTAAAATGTTTCCTGACTAAAAATAATGCTAATGTCAATTGGGATTATGAAACTTAGTAAAAAAAGCAAAAATGTTTATATGTATATATATATACATGTATACATATGTAAATGTTTTTCTTACAGTAAGTAGAGATTCTTGGCATGTTTAATTTCGAAGAAAAAACTTTTAACACAAATTTTATTTACATGTTTCAGTACAATCTTTCAACATGGTGAGAAATATTAAGTATCTTAGAACAAAATTGGAAACAGCTATTGTAAAGTTTCAATGTTTTTTTTTTTTTTTTTTTTATACCCTGAAGGTAAAAGAATTGAATTATCAAAACAGAACTAGTGATGTTAACTTGTTTCTATTTTTTTTTTTTTTAAGTCATGCTTTAAATTTTGTCAAAATATGAACAAACAACTGTTGAGTACATTCTGTAAAATACGGCAGATTTATGAGTTGTTGCATCGTTTTAAAAGTAAAACTCATGGTCAAAATAATGAAATAAATGTGACGCCAATAAATCTTATGATGAAAACAGACAAAGGCAGCAACCTTTGGTTGCATTTTCTTAGCCTCTTTCGATAAAATATTTTACCAACAGGTGTGAGAAATAAGTTGTACCTGGGATCGAATGAAATTAAATTTAATGTAGGGTTATAATTTGCATTGAATCGCGTTTTTTTTTTGTTTGTCTCCATAGTAATGAAAAGCATCTCTTGTAAAATCCTGTTATTTGCAGGTAAAAAAAAACCCCAAATTAAACGGATAAAACGGAAGCATTTGGTGTTTCTCAGATATTTGTTTCTGTCGTACTTTGCAGAATAAAACCCTCTGGCTCAGCCTCGCCAAAGTAGACGTTTTTATTTTTGCATATTTCAGCTTCGACCCGAGTTCTACCTGCGCGGCAGCTGGAGTCGGGGCTGAACTTTTCCGCCCTACATCAAGGCCTGTATCCAAAACAAGATGATTGACCTTTGCCACTGGCCCCCGCTGTTGTTTTTAATGGCGATGCATGGATTTTCTTTAACGTGCTGCCAAGCGGCTCGCATTAGCATGCCATTTAGGAACCCGTGATCTTGCCTGAAATAACACTCATTGCATAATATCCCCGACGAACAAGCTCCGGTAATACGCCACAATTAAGCCAGAAAGCGTTTTGCATCTGCCAAGCCTTCCACTAGCTGCCATTATTTGGCAGTAGGTACACAAAAGGGGTTATGGGCAGCCGTTTGATGGACACACAGGGCTTTTGATTTTTAATTGTAATTGTAATCCTCTCCACTTGAGGACTTGGAAATCGTTTGAACCCCCCCCCCCCACCCCCCCCACTGCCACCTCCTCCGCCTCCTCCCCGCTCTTCTGGTGGGGATGGAGAGTGTTCGCCCGGCTGCCCACTTCTCCACTGCATGTTGCTTTTAAAGGTGTAATCCCAATGAAATGTAAATCACAGTTCTTGAAAACAAATTACGCACAAAGATAACAGGGCCAGCGCTCCATCAATAAAGCGTCAGAAATAGCCGGAGAAGGTTTTTCTTTTTAATATATGTTTTTCTTTCAGGGGCCAAATTGCGGCAGACCTGTCATCAGGGGGTAATGGTGAGCTGTCAGGCAAGCCAGGTTGATTACAAGGTGATATAGTAAACAATCCTGTCCAGCTGTGGTGGGCACACATCACATTCATCAAGCAGATTTAAAGGAACCCCGGGTTCTACTGTTCACCCATCAATGGCTGATAATTGCTTCCATTTCTGCTGCTGCTCCTCTGCAAATTCTCCCTTTGCCATCAAGCAGCACCGTCAAGAAGAGCCTTCATCTGAACAAGCTGAAGAAGGCTACCGCACAGGTATCAGTGGACTCAGGCTGCTGGTCCTAGTTAACGCTAAAGTTTGTCAATTAAAGAGCTGGCCGGACAAATTTGCTACAAATGGAGTCGCTGATGTGTTGGGAAGCTGGGGAGGAGGTGACGATCGGGTGGGGTGGGGGGAGGTCCTTCCTGACAGAAAGGACACACAAGCAGCCGGGGCAAGAGGCCCGGTTCTCCTGGGCCCTGTCCATTAGACGGGCGGTTGGAACAATCGCCTCCGTTGTTCAGGCCGGGGAAAGTGATGAGGCTGCAAATGGATTCCTGCGCAGGGAAACAAAAGATGAGGAGATCGTTTAGTGCAACCGGACTCTCCGGTAGGTGCCCCTCTTGGACACGTTAATTGATCTCATTTGTTACCTATACCTGCCCGATCAAGCTGCTATCATTGGCGGGGGGGGCGGGGGGAGGAAGGGGGCAACGGAGTGTCAGAGTCCTGTGAAACAGAGAGAAACCCAAAGAATAAAACGCTGAAGCTGGAGAGGCAGAAGCAAAGAGGAATGAAGAGCAGACGTTAAGTCCTTGCTGCTCTAGACTTACAGGTTTCATTTCGTCGCCGTTGAGATGGGCCCGAAACTAAACACGCGCAAATATCCCAATTACACCTGCACTTCTTGTCCTTTTGTAACAGGAATTCCTGCTTCTTCCCTCTCCGCTCCCTGAATCTCTGCAAACACAAAGCGGACGATTGTCCAGCGGCAGGGCTGCGGCGACCTCGCTCAAACAGCCGTGTCTGTTTTTACTCCAGGCGCGCGGATCGGATGTTCCTTTAATGGGCCTAATTGCACGCTGTATTGGTCTGGCATTCTGGAAAACGGGCGCTTTTCAGCTGTAGTTTGGTTTGGTTGCATTTTCTACACCTTCAGTGAGATTCCAAAGACATGAGGGGGACAGTAATGGTAAGAAGCGACAAACACGTCCACATTTGCTGATTTTCAGCACAAAACTATCACCACGGATTTGTCCCAGACTTCCCCAGAGGTTTTGAACTTGAAACCTGGAGAGAGGATGTGTTTTCAGTTTGCAGTGTGTGAATAAACTGGATTGAATGGGTGGGAGGCTGGATGGATTGGTGACTAGATTGACCAATGGATAGACAATGTCTGGACCGTATCAAGCACTAGAAACGTCTTGTGCTCTTCTCCAGACTTTGTCGGTCACTTGAGCCGTGAACATTGTGCTCTGATAAACCAATAATCAGCTGCAGCGTTGAGTTTTCACCTCCCACTGCTCACTGCTGACGTTTCCTCTGAAGCTGACGCAGAGACGCGCTTGCCTCTAGTCCAGGCTACGCTGTACTCTTCTTGCCCTCGGCGGCACAAAGTGCGACTTTGTCAGTCCAAGGTCCCCGGAAAGTGAGCGGCCGGTCTCTAGCTGTGCTCTTTTGTCTCGGCGCGTCTTTCGCAACTTTCCCCCCCCCCCCCCTCCTGCCGGCATGTCTTCTGATTCTGGCATGGCAGGGTGAGAGCTCTCCAAGCTGCCCGCAGCTTCTCATGCATCCTGCTTGGCTGTCACAAGACGACATGGGCGCCATTCAACCCAATTAGTGAGATCCACTCTGATGTTGGGAAGGGAGAGAGAAAAAAAAAAAAAAAACCCGAAGAAATCACGTTTTTATTTTGCCCCTGTCTGTCATCTGCCAATTTCAGTGGAAGTAAGAGAGTGGCATCAATTAATGGCGGCGGGCCGGAGGCGGCAGCGGCCCTGGCCCAGTCGCAGGGTGGCATCATGTGAGTACTGTGTCTTTGCCGAAGCTAAAGCAAATGAGATGAGACTAATAGGGAGCTGGTTTCCAGCCACTGATTAGAGGCCGGGAGACCCGAGGCATCGCCCAGGTCCAGGTCCCGGCCTGGTGTCACGTCTTTTTGGACGTCCTAACGTCTGTCTCCCTCGGGTCATCTTTCTTCAGACTCTCTCTCTCCATTTCGCTTGTTCTGCAGCAAAAGCTGGGTTAGCAAACCTGCGTTCTCCTTTGGGGGTGTTAATTAAGGGAAGCATCCGAAATTAATCAACAAATTCACTAGGGCGAAGGACGATGTGTCTGAAGGCCTGGAAATGGAGTCCGTGGAGTGCCTGCGGAGAAAGAGGCCCTCGGCTACGGCCGGCCCGATAAACAGGCGCGCAGACGGTGATCTGACACAAAAATTCATGTAAGTATAAAATTTTACACTCATTTTCCCTGTCAGCTTGTCACAATGAATTATAAAGGTTGATTCGATGGTGTGGCTAAGGGAGATCATCCACTCCGGTCGTCTGAACACCGTCATATGGTCAACGTCTGGAGGTGGAGGCCCGTGGTATGACCACAGTGCCGCGGTACATGAGCAGGCCGCTGACCACCGAGCTTCCACTGCCTCCTTGTGAAGAGACAACCTGTTCAGGAAACTTGGGACAACTATACGCCAAGCAACTCGTTTTCCTCTGACGGGTTCCTTTCTCCTCTCGTTCACCTCGGCTCCACCTTCATTAGGCTTGCGCTCTTAGATAACTCTCCAGTTTTGTCTTTCAATTTATCTTTGGAGTTTTTTTGTTTTTTTTTCTTCCACATTCTCTAATTAGCACAGTGCCTGCAGGCTATTTGTGACCTTTCCATATGTAAATAGACGGATGCTTCCCTCCCCTCTTTCTTCTTCCTCCTCTGTCTCTGTGTGGCTTGCAGTGACAGGACGAGCGCTCGTGCTCTCCGCGCTCCGCGCCGAGCCGAGCCGGATGGATGACACCACTCAAGGCGTGTTTTGGCGGGGGCCCTGGCACTATCAGGGAAGCGAGGTGTTTTCTTCTCTTCCGTCGCGGTGAGTGACAGCTGCCAGGTGTGACACCGCCAGCTTGCCGCAGTGTGCGGCAACGGTCTGCTGTCGCTTCCCCTCTCCTCATGGCCAGGCGCCGCGTCACTCACGCCGTCCTTTAAGTCCTCTCGCCGGCGGTGCTTCAGCAGCTGGAGAGCTCGAACTGCGGAGTGCGCTTCGGAGGGCCTCGCCGCTCCGCCACTGCGCCGACGGAGCTTGCTTTATGCTGGAATCCAAACTAACTTTCGTCTCGTAATAGTTAATAATTAAAACCAATTAAGTTATATGGGAACTGTCCAGAGGAGAAGCGATTTTCTTCGGACGACGCACTACCTCTACTGAGCCCGAGTTGGTCCAGTTCGGCTGGTTGAATGGGACGGAATACGTCTGAATAAATTACAAACACACACAACATACAGCAGCAGTAGTTTGCTTGGCCAATGGTTTACCTTCTAAAGCAGCGTGTCAGTGAAATAGTTTCTTCAAGTTAAAGTCCTTCAAATTATACAACTTTATCTTAAACTGAGCACACTTTGGTTTGCTAACTTTAGCTCGCCGTTTTAGGAAAACACAAGAAAAGAAAACTTTGTCTTTCTGTAGTCTGACAAACATCTTGTTCACTTCAACCATTTGTGGTGAGTCATAAAACAACATCCACAATTGAAGTCAAACGTCTACAGCAGTATCTCAATCTCATACTGATAAATTGAAACCACAACAAGCTCAGTGCTTGGATACCCATTCAGGAAGGTTTAGTCTTCAGTGAACAGTTTCTGCTCCGCGATGCGTTTTGAGTCATTAACCTGGAAAATGTCTCGGTGGCTGTTTTTAGTGGCAGAGGGTCTCCAGATTTCACTGAAAATGTTCAAGAACCGGGCATAAGAAACGACCCTGGCACATGAAATATTCTCCATTCTGACCAGCGGGGCGGTCCGCCAGAACAAAATCTCAAATTTGATCCCAGAGATCACAATACCTTTAGCTGACATTGCTAATAGGACAACCTGTTGGCATGGATACGCCTGCCTGATGGGAGCGTCTTGTGTCTTTTTTATTTTGAAGACAGTCTTCAGTCAGATATGAGTGACTTGACATTTTTTTGCACATCTTTTTTCAAAATTCAAAGTTTTGACTTTGAATTTTGATCAAATGAGGCATTATTTCAGATGTTTGAGACGTAAACGAATGACTTCAGAGAGCAAAAGATCGGTTTATTGTGCTAAAAGTTCTCCCTTTTCCGCTAAATAATGACGGGTTCACAGCATGACACTGCCGCCACCGTGTCTCCCAGCAGGGATGGTGAATCCAGCATTTTTTTTTTTTTACAGCCGGCGGGATGAACTCGGAAGTTTCCCGACCGGCCGGCCAGCTTCCTGCTCCTCTGAGTGTTTCAGCTTGCATTAGCATACGTTAGAGGATCGCCAAGCTGCGGCGCTTTAAAGCACAGAACGCACACAGAGCGTCTGAAAGCGAACGCTGTGATTATGGCATATTAATTGATGGTAATGTTGCGTGCCAGCTCGCCACTTAGAACTGGGTGGAGTGCGACCTGCGCTAATTATACCTACAGGAACAGATAAACATGAATGGCCCACACACATATTTACAGCTAATAACTTTGAAGAGTCGTCACCGTCTCTACTCGCCAAAATAAAGCGGAAATATTGGTGACATAACGCGGCTGTCGGAGGGAGGAGTATTTACGGAGGCCGGGGTCCCTGGAGGCCCCCGTCGTCTCCGCTCAGCATTATTTAATATCGCTAAAGTGCATAATTGCCGATCAGAGAGCCTCTGTTTGGTGTGTAAAGGACTTCTTTGAACACGGGGAGGAGACGCAACGCTACACCTCTGGTATCATGTGCTGTGCTTGTTCACGGCGAGACACCAGGCGGGGCTCAGTGGCCCGCCTGGTGTCTCTTTACCGCCGGTAGAGCAGCTCCAGTTGACCACAGAGAGCCACTTAATAAGTAAAGGCCCCCAGTGATTCTGATCTGGCACCGTGACCTCCAGAGAGGCAAACCCCCCCCCTTCGCCCCCCCGTCCCTCCGGCTGCATCAGCACCTGCTCAGCCCGCCCTCCTCTCCGCCTCCCCCCCAGCCCTGAGTGGTGTCCCCGACCGGGCCGCGCCGCGCCGCATTCCAGCCGAACACTGATGCGAGGTGACCGAAGCGGCCGGTTCACACGGCCCCTGCAGTGGCGCTGGGGCCGCAGCCAGGCCGTGATGCAGACAGCTGGGGGCCACAAGCGCAGGAGGAGGAGGAGGAGGGGGAGGATGAAGGAGGGCACCAGCAGCCACCAGAGGGAACAAGTGGAGCTAAAGTTGACGGGTTCAGCAGAGCAGCTGAATGTCAGCAACCGCAGCCAAGCCACCGCTCAACAACAAACAGACACAACTGATTAAAAGTGCTCCTCCTTGATGCCTGCTCACTGTTTATCAGCACAAAATAGGGCGATCAAGTTGGCGCGGTTCAGGTGAAGTTGTTTCTAATAATGCTTACGAATATCTGCACCTGTTCAACTCAGCTTCTTTCCCCTGACATTTGTAATTTGTCAGGCTTTTTAGCCACAGCGTCATGATTTGGGCAAAAGCTCAAACACGGTGTCGATAATCGGTATCTTCAAAGTACAGAGGAGTCTGCCGCTACGTCGGAGGCGACGCTAATGTTAGCTGGGTGTTCGTTTTTGACTCAGATGAATTGATAAAAAGTGTCTCCCCAACAAAATAGCGAGCACGTGGGGCAAAAGTTGGTTGCTTTTAGCTGTCTTTGAAGAGGTATTATTTATACATCTGGTACAATTCAGTGAGTTTTCAGTCATGTTGAAATATAAAACAATGCAGCTTACGAAACTGTTTTTGTTGCACTCCTAAAAGAAATAAAAAAAATTAAAAAAAAGTTGTATTGTGAATGTAACCCAGTCGGTTTTACCATCAGAAAAAATAGTTTACAAGAAGACGGAAATATGGCACTTTGCTTTAAAGCTTGACAAAATTGTCAAGCAATAGAAAACAAGTGAGAAATGATCAACCAGTGACCTATATGAACTATTTATACCAAAGAAGCTATTAAATTACTCAAAACCCAGTGTACTTTTGTAAGTTTTAAGTTTTACTCTCAAAAAAAAAAAAAAAAAAAAAAATCAACAACAAAGAAACAAACGAACCATTAAGGAAGCCGCCGCTTTATTTTCACACCAACAACAACAAGAGGAGCAATTTACTGTAGTTTTTTGCTAACTGAACTAATGAATAATGATGCCGATACAAAAGAAATCCAGAGCTGCGTCTTAATTAAATATATCTGCTCGGAGGCAAATTTTGTCGAGCCGACAAACATTTCGCTCCTCGCCGAATGCAGAGATCAGCCGCGTCGGGAAAGTGTTAATTAACGAGAGACGAACCTTTCCGTCTTTTGTGCCGCGCAACGCAGGCGCAACTCCGGCCGCAGCCGTTCACACACCCACACACACACACACACACACCGAGCCCCATTAGCCGCCGCCCTTATGCGGGGGATCACTGTTTGTTGGTGAGCCGCTGCACCACTCCTGTTTTGTTTTTTTTTTTGTTGTTTGTTTTGTTTTTTTGTTTTTTTTTCCCCTCTCTCTCGGTGAAGTAGAAACCGAATGAAAAGGCGAGGGGGCACGAGACAATTTGTTTCATTTGGAGCAGCTCCAACTCAGCAGGTGAGAGGAAGAAGGGGGAGGAATCGCCTTTTCTTGTTTCTCTGTTCGCCTCTTCTCCTTGCGCGTTTGAGCAGCAGGTCGGGATCTCGATTCACTTGCCTCAGCCTCCTCCATTTGCTGGTCTGGGTTCGGAAGACACGAGGAAATCTGCCCTCCAACCTCCCCCCCCCCCACCCCCCCCCCCCCCCAGCCCCCTCCCTCTCCGCCAGGACCCCGCCGCCACCAACCCAACTCCTAATTATCTCTGAATAGCAATTTTATTGAACCCTAATTTGTGGTAATGAACTGTGATAGGTGGCAAGGCAGAGTAAAGAAAGGAAAACTTGAATACGGTCTCACACTCTGGGCCTCAGCTCGTGGTGATAATCACCGTTATTGTTCACGCTTGACCCTGGCTGACCAGATAAGACGGTCACGTGACACTCAGCTGGGGGTTCGCTTACATAACAACAAAAGCAAGCGGAGGCGCCGGCCGTAGGATCCACAAACAGGGAAATGACATTTCGCCCCCCAACAGTAAACCTGTGTCATTTTTGGTACAGTTGGAGGAATTTCAAAAACATCAGGTACCTGTATCCAGTGGCACCAAATGTCACTGTAAAACAAACAAACAAACAAAAAAAACCTAGTTTTTTGTTTTATTTTTTATGCACGTTTTCAATTATCGCATTTAGAAAGGTCGACGGAAACGGTAACGTTCCAAATGACTTTCTCAATTTTTTTGCCAAAAAGCTTTTGGCTTTTCTGAAAACTAGTTAATCCGCAAAAGTGGAGCTGGAAACACTTCAGTCAAGTAAGTCTAAGGTTTAGTGAATACTCCCATCCACCGGATGGCCTCCATGTTTCAGAGCTAGTTAGCAACGCCTACTTCCTGTTTACTACAGCTGTCATGAACCTGGTTGATTCGCTCCAAACCAGTAGACGGAGGCAACTAATTCACTTTTTAAAAGTCCACTTAAAACTGGCGTGACGTTTGGATAGAAACATAACTAAACGGTTTCAGAAATGGTGATGGTTGGCTGTTTTTTTTTAACCCAAGGATTTCACTTGGAATTCGATTCTGAGCAACTTCTTCATCCTCATGAACAAAGCAGGAACTGTGTCTCTGAACTATTAAAAAGAAACAAGCAAGTCCCTCAAATGTAATCAAGAGGTTATGATAAGCTTAGCTTAACCAAACAGCATCTGAAAGCCATGTTTACGAGGAACTGTAAATATCTACAAGTGTGAAAAGTATCTTGTCCAACACAGAAAAAAAAAAAAAAAAAATCCAAATCCAACTTGACATGAAAAGTAGGGGGAATATTCATCAAATACGGAGAAACACTTTTTATTCCCACTTAATCTGATCAAAATGTAAGTAAGACAAGGTAACCAAAGTTCAGTAAGTATTGACTCCACCAGGAAAATACTTTATGTCCAGGAATAAATACATAAATCTTGAATTTATGTCGCTTAATGAACAAAAAAACTTCTGCAAGTTCTGAATTGAATGGAAAAAGCTGGAATACTTGAAACATTTGTCTTAAAAAGTGAGGAATGAATGCTGAATTAAATTGAAATTACTTGGAAGTTTCGACATGTAGGTACAAGCGGCAGCCAAATAAATGATTTCTCCAACTTAAAAAAACAAATTCAAGAAACAATCGACATGTCCGTCAAAGCCAGTCAATGTTGGTTTCGAAACAGTTCTTTCACTGGACTTCACTCATTTTTTCATCCTGATGGTCACAAAGACTTTCACCAGGCCCACATTTTTCAGAAACCTTGGAACAACACAATCGAAAAAGTTTGTGAAGTTTTTAGAACGACGCAGCGAAACTGCGTGTTTTCATGTCATTTGGAATCTTGACTTTGCGACGGACTGTAAATCAGAAATCTGACTGCAGCCAGTTGCATATGCAGAGAGGAAAAAAAAAAAAAAAAAAAGCTTGACCTTTTAACTGTAAAAAAAAAAAAAAAAAAACACATAGCAAAAAAATAAATAAATAAAAAAAGGGAGAGATATGTAACCAATCTCAAAGGACATTATCTTGGCTCTGATTTCTGAAAGCAGAATGCAATTGTGGCTTAACAAGTGACGTATGAATGGCAAAAAAAAAATAATAATTTCAAGTCCAGCTTTTGTTTCATTTTCCAGCCACTCAGAGTGGACAAAGCCCCACACAGCCCCATGATTGGAAAGGATCTGCAGCCTATATGTGGTCCTACTAGCACTGTTTGCTCTGGGCTTCCTGTCTGTGGGCTTACATTACAATGTGTAGATTTAGAGATTGGGGAACTAAAGTCGCCAGGCTTTCAGCTGGATAAGGTTTTCCTCCCTCCCTCCCTCTTCCTCCAGCCCCTCTTGTCTGTCATCCCGTCGTCCAATACCAGATGGTAGGCGTTCAACACGGAGAGCTAAGCTAAAATACCTGATTACAATTCACCAATACAATTCAAATATCATGGGCAGGCTTAGGGATAATTCCTCCGTAACAATATCATTTATTTCCCCCCCTGTTTCCTTTATCCTTGTTTTACCAGGAGAGGAGGCAGCAAAGCCCTTCCTCAAACAGATAAAAGAAAAAGGATAACCTATTTTCTTCTGGACTCTTCCTCTGATCCTGGAAGTTTAAAAAAAAAAAAAAAAAAAAAAAAAAAAAAACAAGAAAATTCCTACAGCCCTCCTCTCTTCAACTCGATTTGAAAAGAAGCGCAAATAATTAAGACGGAAAATATTTATAGGATGCAAACCGCGCCCTGGCTGACATTTTGGAGCCCCGACAATAATGGATGAAAATGTTATTCCGGCTTCATCTTTAATGCGGTTTATTCAGATTCCACGAATATATTCCAACTCCGGAGGAAGTCATACATATACATTGTGGTCTTGCAAATGCATGAAGTACAACCATAATAATTAAGCTTCACATTAGTCATGACACACTGAAGGAAACCCATGGGCATTTTGCCTTTTATTGAGCTAATAATACATTTTATTATCATGTAATAATGTCATTGGATATTCTGATGTAGCCCAAGATCAACACGTCAACTGGAGCAAAATTTACATTTTAATGATGTTTTATTCAACAGTAAAAGGTTTTGTTTGTCAGGCTAAAGATCACAAAATAAGTTCTTTTATAAGCTGTCTTGAATATTCAAAATTAAGATCACATTTTTGTTTGCTTATATGTTTGAATTGACGGGCAAACTCGGAACACATTAGGAATTTTTTTTTTCTTCTTCTTCTTCTTCTCACTTTGCGGCTTTGCAGACCCATAATTCATTGCAACTGCTGCATTGTCTCAGGAAACAAACGGGAAATATGAACATTTCTACAATTCCTAGATTTTTGTTGTTTTTTTTTGTTTGTTTGTTTTTTTTTCCAGCTTATTTAAAACGAGTGTATCCTCCAACGTTATTTGTTGCGTCTTCAATAAATACGATGCATTTTGTATTTTCTTCTTTGATAAGAAGATACAGGATGTGTCTTTTGAAGACGCATTTTGCCTCGCAATGATATTTGAATTTAATGCAAGCGCAATAAAAATGGAACTCCAACAAAGTTTAATGTGAATACTTACATATGCTTTTTTTTTTTTTTTGTACCAGTTCTTAAAATAATGTGCTAATAAAAAAAAAAACAAAAAGTGCTCAAATTAAGCATATTTTCATTGCTTATGCATTTCGTAAAACGCGATGCGCACAAAACGCGAACCGCATTTGTTTCAGCGTCTTCGGTGCTGCAACGACGCGGGCAGAACGTCGCCGTTTTCGCTTCTCCCGACCCCAAAGTGACTGTTTTCGAGTTAGTTTTTTTTTTTTTTTTATTTTTTTTTTTTTTCCCATCTGTTTTAAAAAAAAAAAAAAAAAAGAAAAAAGAAAGAAATGAAAACTGTTTTAAGGCTCGCAGAACTCTCCCAGAGGAACGTAAACGCCTTCAACCAAACACGAAGCCCGCCCCTCCAAAACGTGGAGCTTCGCTCCGGCTGTTTTCAGGCGAGTGTTATTCTTTCATGGCCAGTGTGTGTGTGTGTGTTTTTTTTTTTTTTTTTTTTTCCTCCTCTCTGAGTGTGATCTCTGGTGTGGGCAGAGGAGCGTCTTAGCCGCCCACACCATTGGCACTCCTGCCCAAGTAGCACCCATAACACCGAACCATTAGTGGCGTGGCAGTCTACCCACATCTCAGCCACCTTCATTAGTCATTCAGCTCCTTATTTTTGTTTGGTTTCCCCTCTGGCTCCGAATTAATGCTTAATCGAAACTGCTGAACTGAGCTGGTAGAAAATTCATGAATATTAAAATCGACCCTGACGTTTTTTCTCACTTTCCTGTTTTTTTTTTTTTTCTTTTTTTTCTTTTCCTCTTTTCGTCTTTGTCAACGTCGGCAGCCAGGCACCGGTAATTTGTGTTGCTATCGGAGATTTAAAGCATCACACTCACCGCCGCTGTAACAATGATGAAGGTTATGAGAGGGCGCAGCCGTTTGGCCAATAAAGCATGAGTGGAGTTTTAATTTAAAAAAATGTTTTTTTTTATTATTTGAATTTTCAGACCACTTTAAAAAAAAAAATCCACAAAGTTCAACTCCTTAATGTAGTTTGCATACATTTCAAGGCTTCAGAAGATGCGCGTTAATATCCCCGGAAGATCAATTGTTATTGATCCGTGCTGCTTGAAAGCAAACCCCAGACATGTTCATATATGTCTGGAAGTGCCGGCTCAGCTTTCTCTCCAATCCCATCAAATATTGTTTTCTGAACTGATCAAGTTTCAAAAGTTCTCCAAGGCCGCTTTTCCCAGAAGATTAAACAATTTCTAAGAAGGAGATAAGAGATGCTGTAATGGTGGAAAACAAGATTTGATTCTATTTGGGTTTTTTTTGTTGTTTTTTTTTCTTTTACAAAAGTTGCAGTAGAGACATCGTTCGTTGGTTCGAAAGTAGAGATTGAATTCTTGTTAAACGTAAAAATTAAAAGCGCATATCGCCCGACCGTTAAGCGATTCCTGCGTCTTTTCGGAGATCACTTCTGAACGAGTTATCTCGTCGCTCCTAATGGGACGTGATTATGCATCTCTCCCTCAGAGGACTCTCCGTCGACCCTCTTCGAAGTTTGTGCAGGAAAGCGATTCAAAATATTCGCCAGCCTCGCCTCCTTACCATGTTTTAGTTGCAAAATCTGCGTCCGGAATTAATGTCTCCTGACTTTTCTGTGCTGCTGTTATTGTTTCCTTTCAAGAGCGAGTGCAGGCCGTACTTATATAATAATGTGATTGTGGAGAAGGCTTCCCGCAACAGCACAATCATGTCGCCTCTTTGTAAAGAAATAAACAGATGTCCGTGTTTATTCTGACTAAATTGATGGTGGCATCGCAGGCAAACCAAATTGAAATCTTTGTGACAATTTCTCTGAAGTTGCTCAAACACAATTTGACTTCTGACAAGGGGGGGGGGGGGGGGGAATGCAATTTCTAAAAACAAGAACATGCCATCAGTGGAGGCCAGAGTTTGCATAATGAGGATACTTCCATTTCTGCCGGCGACGTGTTTTTGACAGCCTCTAACTAAAAGGCCGCCGTTGGAGAGGAGTGAGAAACGTCGATACGAATAAGCCAGAAGAGGCGGAGGGAGCGGGAGATCGGGGGCAGCGGTCGGATCCGTCAAACGAAACAAATGCAGTTTGGCAAATTTAAAGCAAAAACAAGTGACGCTAGGTGACCCTGGCAGGAGAGCAACTGATGAAGGGGGCTTTGTGCCCTGAGCTACGGCCGTGACTTTGACTGCGCCGCGGTGGAGTTAGACCGCGGGAGAAACTCCGGCGCTCCTTCTGATTGGCTGACAAACATGACTGAGCTGACACTAATTCCGTGGAGCTCTTTTTGCTCTAATTGTTGATTCAATTTGCTAATGACTAATTTGATTTAAGTGGCAGGCACATCTCCATGCAAGCAGGACACGGAGAGGGAAAAAAAACAAAAAAAAACGGACTGGAGGTGGCGTGATGGCTTGTCACGGAAAGGCTGCTCGCCAATGAATATTCCATGAGAGTTCACACTTAATTGTTTCTGATTTGTTTATTTTATTATTTTTTTGTATCCTTTTTTTTTTTTTTTCCCAATACAGTGCTTTAGCGCGCACTCCATCAGTCCTGGTGTTGACACCCCGTGTATCACCCCACCCTTTCCCCCCCCCGCCCCCACCCCCCCCCCACGCTTTCACAAGTGGTGCTCAGACGTCCATCAAACGCAGCAATGAAGGATCACCATAAGTTGTTTGAGCCCGTCAACAAAACCACTCCAACACTTTGGTCCCCTTCATGTTTTCCCCTTGTTGAGCCCGCTGGAGATCTCTGATGTGAAGGACTGGCTGAATTTCTAAACAGACATCCGGGGGGGGCCCCCCCCGTCGAGAGCCCCTACCTGTTGCCAATGCAAATCTGCTCCTCAGATCCGAGGAAGCGCATTGTTCCACCGCCGAGCGCTGGAGTCCACTCTGCAAGTTGTTTGCCCCGTGGGAGAGGACCGTGTTTCTCGAGAAAACAAAAAAACAAAAAAAAAAAAAGCCCGAGCGCGACCTCTCAGTTGAGTTCGAGGGGGGGGGGGGGGCCCCCCGCGGGGGTAAAAAGGCCCGGGGTTTCCGCGGGGGGAAAAAGAAAAAAGGGGGGGGGGAAAAAAAAAAAAAAAAAAAAAAAACCAGTTCAAGCTGATCGAAATGTGCAGCGGCGGAGATTTCGCCATGAGTCGAGCATGAAGGGTTCTCACCCGCATGAAAGCCACACGAGACGAGCTCAAACCGAGCTCCTGCTCACTGGAAGCACACCGGCGTCCATCCGTTTGTCTTTTGTGGCGGCTCCGAGCCTGTCGAGAGTCTTGTTCCCTTTTTCTCTCAGCCCACTTTGCCTCTCCCGTTGTGGAGGGAAACATTTTCTTTTTACCCTTGTCCTGGACAGACTTGTAAAGACGCAAATCTCAGTCCATTTATGCCTTTTATTCTCTCCCTTGACGAGTCTTTCTCACTGCATGACTTGCAAATCACGCTGTGATACTGAAAGGGATTGACATTGTCAGATGTAAACACATAGAATATTTCCCATTTCGTAAAGGGCGATGGAAAGGAAGTCTAATTGTTGTATAATGATATTTTCTTCCCCCTCTCAACTGTCTGGGACAAAAAAATTAGTTGCATTGGGAGTTATGCATAAATACAACCATGTGTTTATGCATTAATTCAACTGTGTGGATACTTGTTTAGCATTACTACGTAGACTAATTTATTCATTTATACATTTGGGTCATTGTTGCAACGGGGAGCTCAATCCAAATTTCGAACGGGGGGAAAAAAAAAAAAAAAAAAAAGGCAATTATTTCAGTTCAAACGCGAATGAAAATTTTGAGATCTGTTTTTAAGAACAGTCATTTTAGGGCGTTGTGTATGCACTGCTTTGGGGTTATTTTTAGTATCCATACGTAAACACGAGTCCCACATTCCTACTAGTATCGGTGGAAACAAGTCGTAGCCGCGTTTTAGTTTCCTTCTTACTTCTATTTCTACTTTGAGGTGAGAGTAAATCCAGAGCACACTGTCAGCTTTAGATCATGTCCCTGGTTTTACAGGAGAAACATGATTATCTTCGTCTCTGCTTTTAGGCAGAGACGCTGCAGAAAACTGGACAAAAGCGACTCATCAGTTTCCAGAAACACTGAAGGAAAGTTTCAGTTTGATGAGTTTGAGAGAATCTCTAGTAAAAACAGACGGTTTGAATTGTTTAATATTTGCGTTGCACATTCAAATAATGCACACACTTTTTTCGGACTTTCCAAAACACACAAAATAGAGTTTTTTTGTGAGTTTACGTTGCGACTGTAAGTCACGAGTTCACGTCAGCTCTTACCAGAGTCACAGCAGACTGGACCACAGCAGCCTCCCGGTTTTTGTTTTGTCTTCATAAGTTTCGGATCAAAGTGAAAGCAAACAGATCTAAAGCAGAGAGGCAAAAAAAACAAACAAAAAAAAAAAAAAACAACAAAAAAATCACTTTTCAAAGATACAAAAACATTCCTGTTTTTAGTCCTGCTCCTCTTTTTACATCAAGTTAAGCAGAAATGGTGTAACAGTTTATATCGTAATAAAAACAGAAACATTAAAGGGTTATCTTTACTTTTTAGGCGTTACTGGAAACTGCTTCCAGACATTTGGTTCATTTGTATCGGTTGTTTTGTTTTTCTTTTGCGAATGTGGATTTTTCAGTTCTTAACAGATAAAAAAAGTTCATACTGCATTCTTCCATATGTTTTTTTTTTTTTTTTTTTTTTTTTTTTTTCCCCTCTTACTTTCCTCGGAGCTCGGGTGAAAGCCAACACTGACGGTTTCAGGGATTATTTTCACCGTCCAAGAAAACGGCGTGGTGTCAAAAATGTTCAACTTTAAGGAAACGTACTTTCCTTACCGAGTGTGTGACTTTTTCCTGACTTTCTGGATGAGATTAAACGGGAAGAAAAGTGACGAGACGTGGAAGTTTACTTGAGTTGCTGGGGGGGGAAAAAAAAAAAAAGAACTCACTGAAGGAAACTTTAACTTCAGCTTCATCTGCGTAAAGTTTTTTTTTTTTTCTCCCAGAAGAGTGAATCATTTCTTTATTTTTTTTTCTTTCTTTCAAAGTTTTTGGGCGCTTTTTGTATTAGTATTGATAAATAAACATTATTTAAAACATCTGTCAGGCCTGGTTAAATATCTTCGGCGTGGTTCAGTAGCTTCACCGACCCACGGCATCGAATATTTAATTATCGCGCTAACTGCATAATGAAAAAGTCAATTTCCACACCGGCGCCCCCTGTGTGCAGAAGACAATTGCAATTCTAATATCTGCATCTGAAATCTTCCTGGTGCCTGCACCCCTCTTCCTCCTCCTCCTCCTCCTCCTCCTCCCCGCGTCCCGTCTCGATGCCTCGCAGGGGCTGCGAAGTCTCCCGCATTACCATAGCCCTCTTCCTGACTTAAGTCTGCGGCTCGTACTTGCTTGTCGTGGCTAATTACGTGTTTAACCCTGTGCTGGGAAGCTTGTTTTACATTCAAATTTATGGGGACCTCGCTGATCTGTAGAATGAGCCGGGAACATGACGGCGTCGTCTTCTGGTAATTGATTATCCTCTTAGAAAAAAAAAAAAAAAAAAAAAAAAAAAAAAGCCGCGGCTTCCAGAGGAGCGCCGTATTGAAGTTATTGACCTTTGATCTGTGGCGTGTTGAAATATTAATTCTTGGGGGGGGGGGGTGGGTGGTGGGGGGGTCACAGGTGGATGCCGGCTTACGCTTTTAAAACAATATCAGATTACATTTTTTTTTTTTTTTTTTTTTTTGTATCGTGTCCACAGCATTAGTGTTATTGGTTGTTTATCCTCTAAGTTATTTGCATTTTTATTACGGGAAAATGAAAGTTTTTTTTTTTTTTTTTTGTTGTTTTTGTCGTTTTTTTTTTTCCCCCCCTTCTCCCCCGGCCCCCCCTCCGCTCGCAACGTCCCGATGCCGCAGCAATAATTTTCCCGATCTGGTTGCTTGTGCGGAATAAATAATTGCGCATATGTTGTCAATATTTACATTTCCACTGTTTAATTTAATTCTAATGGAAGTCCCTGGGCGATAGTGGCAGCAGCTAATAGAAGAGGAATGATTAAAGCCTTCTTCCGTAATAAACCAACTTGCTCCACTGTAATCTAATGTAGCATATCAGTGTTTACAGACTACAGTGACTTTGATCGCTTTCATTGTCAAATTAATTTCTTAATGCGCTTTTTCTTGCTGCGGTTTTTGAAATGGAAACAGTGTGTGTGTGTGTGTGGGTGTGTGTGTGTGTGTTTCGGTGTTTTGTTCCACAGCCCTGTAGTCGCCATCACGCCCTCCTCGTAGGCACAGTGGCTCATTGTTGCTGTAAGCGGCGCGTGTTTGTGTGCGTTTGGCACGCAGTACCAGGCCGGGTCAAAGCAGCTTAGTTCCGATCTGCCGGGTGACCTGCCGCGCCACGCCGGCCCCGCTGACCCGCATGATTTCATTAGAGCGAGGTGAGATGTCGGGTCTCTGTCACACACACAGAGAGCAAGCAAGCAAGCAAGCGCTCTTCTTACTTTTTTGAGAAACACACACACACACACACACACACAAAAATCCCACTTTAATCTGACAGGGTTCCTTCGACTGGACACGTCGGGGAAAGAAATGGAAAGCATATTTGACTTTTCCAGACTTTTCTTCCTCCTCTTCTCTTCTTTTCGAAACAGCACTTAACCCGGGAATTAGTTTTAGTTTGCTTTCTATTAAATGCACATGCTTTGTTCTGATTTACAGTGTCTTGCAGTGACTGTAACATTTTGTCCTGCAGCGTTTTACTCTCAACTTTAGTCCGTTTTTGATCAGCTTACAAAATTCAACTTCAAGTTTTTTTTTTTTTTTTCCAAATGACGCATTAGAACGGCCACTTTCTAATCTAAACCAAATACGCTTCAAGAATCTGCATATCTGAGCCCATTCCTTCATTGAATGTTAAAAGTGAGCTGGTCTAAGTTTCTTGTGACGCTGCGAAAGCAGCAACAGGCTGTTTAGGTAGTTATTTGTGAGTACTTTTAATTTATGGAATCCTATTGTTTGTTTTTTTTTTTAATTGCAAAAAAAAAAAAGAAAATGTAACAAACTTCATTAGATTTAATCCTGTCATTTAAAATGTTCCAAAAAAAAAAAAAACAAAAGTTAAGAGAACCCTCAGCAAACAAAATTAGTCACGTTGGTATGATTTTGATCTTAACGTGTCGGAATGAACTTTATGTTTGAAATGTGTGAGCTGGAAAAAAAAAAAAAAAAAAAAAATCTTATTTGCGTCTATGAAACACATGCAGTATTTGACCACAAATATATATATATATATTAAAAAAAAGCAGTCGAACGCAATCTGCTTTCAAAAAAAAAAAAAAAATCATTAGTGATTTGATTCTCATTTAACAGAAGCAATGACAACATATTGATCCTACCAGCAAGTCAGCTCCTCATTACCATGCCGAAGCAGGAGCAGATTTATTCTGCCGAGCTGAGCGTCAGTCGGGCGGGCGGCCGCATGTGCAGGAATCTGTACGACGAGCGGCCACTAGATGGCGATCTAGGTTAAAGCAGAGGAAGCGTGCCGCTGGCTGCCGAGGCGTTCTCCTCCTCGCTGCCGTCCGAGCGCCGACAACATGGAAAGACGCGCAAACGTGAAGGGGCTCCTCATTACGTCTGAGAGCTTCTTTAATGTATCGTCACCGGAGAGGCCAATCCCGCTGGGAATGTCTCACTTTCTCATGTGTGGCCTCTTCCGTACTCGTTGAATGTTGAAATGTTTGTTTTTGAGCCGAATGAAAGGCCGCGCAGGGTGAACCCAAACGACACGAAGGTTAATTATCAGATATAATCTGGTGATGAGAGTTGCATGGTTTTGGGTGAGAGCATGTGGAGGTTGGATGCAACTAAAGCGGTCCAAAATGCGACCTTTAAAAAAAAATAAAAATAAAAAAAAATAAAAGCAATGAAGGCTTTTAAAAGTTTCGTTTTGAAAAAGCGCGACAGTTTTGTCAAGTTAAAGTTCTAAAATCTTCTTAATGAGTCGCATGGAGGTACCCCCTACCCAACCTGTTGCTGAGCACTGCCGCTCATCTGGCTGAAAGGAGGCTGCAGATTCTCCAGAATCAAAGGCAACATTTAAATCAAGTATAAAGCATGCATGGTGACCTTAAAACAAATCTAATGGCTTCGAAAACAATTTCTTCAACATTTTAAAGGCATTTTTTTTTTTTTTTTTTTTTATTTTATTTTCCCCAGTCATGTAATGTAATTTGGCTTAAACCAAGCAGTTAATAAACTGTTGCAGAGTTTGCGATTGGTTCTTGCTCAGACGCTGTCCTGGTGAGATTCCGGAGCAAGCGGGCTGAATCAGAGGCGAAAGGAAAATAATAGGAGGAAGACTATGTTTAAGGTCGCCCATCAAAGCGCTTTCATTTGCATAAAACCTGCACGCAAGCTTCATTACAGTCCACACATGCATACATCCTGCCACCGGTGCCGCTCATCACTTCTGCCTCCGCCTCTTTCCAATCTCCCTCGCCTTCTTTACATCAACTCTCTTTCTTCTTTTTTTTTTTTTTTTTTTTTTTTTTTCATCCTTTTTCTTGTATTTTGTCCTGCTCTCTGCCTATGCAGGTTGTCATTCTCTCACCATAATAGCGCTCGCGTGCCTTCATGTTGCCGGTTGTTTGCTTGAAACGTAATCTGCAGATGTAACAGAGGACGAAATTGAGTCTAACAAATGGCTTGAAAGGCTCACGCGGCATATCGAGCTCAGGCCCGACAAAGGCAGAACAAAACGCCCGTCTTTGCTTCCTCCCCTCTGCTTCTGAAGTTGATATTTTCAACAGAATGGCTCCGAGGCTGACGCTCGGCGAATAAAGGAGTCGTTGTGTTGTGGGCTGTCATTTTGACTTGAATGGAGGGAAGTTGAGGCCCGTTTGTTTGCCTGAGCTGTTGAGGAGAAATTGGTTTGTTTGATTAACATTTAGCTTGTGAATGTCAGCCTCAAGATGAAAAGCATCTATCTATCTATCTATCTATCTATCTGTCTATCTGTCTATCTGTCTATCTGTCTATCTATACGACGCACGTTACAATCGCTATGTTGCCATCCGATGTTGAGTGAACTTTTAAAACGCCCGGAAACAGGCGTTTTCCCCCACTCAGACCTGAACATTCACAGTCACATAAAGACAGTTGCAAAGTCGGCCTTCTGTTCACCTGAAGAACATTTCCAGGATTCGAGGACTTGTGTCTCAGCGTGACCTAGAGAAACTCATCCATGCATTTATCTTTAGTCATGCTGCAACAGTGTCTTCGCAGGTGGTCCAGTATAAGTCATCCAGGCCTCTATGGTCTTCTGGTTCTGGTTCTACTCTGCATCCAGAACCAAACTCGGAGAAGCAGCATTCAGCTTCTGCGCTCCACAAATCTGGAACAAACAATATTGACAGCGCTCAATATGTCGTTTGTTGCTTAGGGAACAGTTCAAATAGTGTGAGTCTCGTGAAAAAAAGGAAGCTGGTTACACCGTGATTTTTTTTTTAAAAGCCTGGACACGAGAGCGGGTTCACTTTCTTTCTACGATGGCTGAATGTGTCTGACGTGTCTGAAAAGAGCGCTGCGATTATTGCTAATAATCCGTGACCCACACATTACGAGACATTACTAGTCCGTGGTTGTTTGTGTGTCAGTGCTGGAGGAATCAGCCCACCTATAGGCTCCGCTCCAGCAGGTGTGGCCTCCAATCTGCACTGGTGTAATGTTGTGCTTGAAACCTCCAAATTGACTCCCAGTTCACCAAAAATGCCATTACGCCTGCTTTAGAGAGCAGCAGCTAGCTTCAATCAACTGTCATCCACAACGTGGGTGAAAAATCAATCACCTATAGACTGAAAACAGATGCATATTTTCATCTATGAACTCATGAAATTTCGACATTAGATGCATTTTCTGGGTTTTTGCCATCGGTGTGGCTAACTGTTGTAGAAACAGTTAAAAGATTATTTGAGCAAAACTGACGAGGTGGAAGGAAAACAAAAATATTGTACTTAAATGCATTAGTATAATAAAGTATTATACTAAAATACTTTAGCATAATATTAAATTCAGTGTTACGCTGAAATCAAATTCAAAAAAATGTTCAAAATATATATTTTTTTACCACCCCGGTACTCAGCAACTCACTGTGATAGAAAGTCTTCCGAGGTGGAATAGAAACTTAGATAAAAAAAATTACACTGTTATTCTGACACATTGTTTACACTTTAAGCTCGAAGCCAGCTAAGTTTTTATTCAGCTCAGAGCTAAAAAATGGGCTAAATATGAACATTTTCTCACCCATAAGTGGAAGTGAACTATCAAAATAAAAGCTGGATTTTCAGCTGGGAAGAGCGAATCCTTCCGTCATCATTTGAGAGCTGCTTTTAGGAGTTCCTCCATCCAACTTCATGGGTTTTCAGTGGATATTTGAGCAGGATACATCCCTCCACAATGCACCCCCATCCTGGTGCATGATGGGAGGATGTGGGAAAGATGGCGTGCCACGGATAATCGAAGCAGACTGAATGGTTGATGATCCCATTTGAAGGTTGCGGGTTGTTACAGGTGGATAGATGGCTTTGTTTGCCTTGCACTGCATAAGCAAAGCAAACATTGATGTGGATGATTTCGCATCTATTCCTTTGTGTGGACATGTTTTCCCCCCCTGGCGTAGAATAAAGCGTCCTTCTCTCCAGTAGAGAGGCATGTGTACGCCGGCCA
This sequence comes from Poeciliopsis turrubarensis, assembly GCA_010277015.1. Classification (NCBI taxonomy): domain Eukaryota; kingdom Metazoa; phylum Chordata; class Actinopteri; order Cyprinodontiformes; family Poeciliidae; genus Poeciliopsis; species Poeciliopsis turrubarensis. The sequence goes on along the minus strand of VMRN01000082.1, from coordinate 527,672 downwards.
CCAAATGACTCCCTGTTGCCCCAAAGACCCGCTGACCGCCGCCTCTTGCTTGTGCCACAGCTCAGTGGGGATCAGCGGCAGGCCTCCTCTACTCATTAACCCCGTCTAATTAGATGGCAGGGAAGTCCATTGTTTGGCCTAATGAAGCCTCAATGGAAAGACAGGGCCTCTGCTGGATCTTCTGACACCGCTGTGAAATTACAACCCCCTCTGCCCGCCGCCCTGCCTGTCGGTCTCATCTTTCTGGGTTTGGGTTTCCTGGTGTCTGTCAGGAACGTGGCTAGATTGAGCGAGGCAGATAATCCGTGTGATAGCTTTACACATTCCCATACTGCTAATTTAGCTCCAGCAGCAGAGCCAAGGGTAGCATTAGCTCTGCTTAGCGCCCCCAGTATGGATCCCATCCACTAATTACTTGAGCTGCCGTGGTTCGCTGAGATTTAAGTACCACCTCAATCCCATTATCTGCCGTCCCTCCAGCTAGGCCTGTCGCCTAGGCCCTTTGTAGTGAAGGAGTGGAGGCTGCGGGGTTATTGATACAGGACTCCCTGGCTAGATACGATCTGGGCTGGCTTGATAAAGGATAGCAGGGGAGGCGAAGGAGAACAGAGGAGGCAGAAGCATAGGTGGGAAACAGAGCACCAAGGTGGTGATTGGGGTTAAAATTGGATTGGAAATATTACTTGCCCTCCAGTGTTTCTTTTCCTCTTTTTTGGGGGGGTGGAGAGAGGTTAAGTTGAAAATGCGGGTCTCTCTCTTTGCTCGCCCCCAGAGCGACTAATTACAATTCACATGTCACACTCTCCACACATAATAAGAGTTCGGAAACAGAATTAAAATATTCCAAGGGCCTGCAGGGGGTGTCATCTCGGGAGAACCAGGGGAAAGTGTGTCTCTTTCCTGCGCGGGGTGAGGAGGGGAGGGAACAGTGCGATGTGTTTATGTGCCAGTGCATGTGGCGTGGTGTTTGGAGGGAGAGGTGGGTGGCTCGGGGGCAGGCGGCGGAGGGAGTGCGAAAAATCGGCAGCAAACCCAGGCTGTGCCTTCCTACCCTCCCTCCCTCTCTTCACACATCGGGTGTCGCCTGTTTGGCACGCCGACACGGCTGCCTGTGAGGGTGGCGGCGGGTAGGGGTGGCAGAGTTTTCAGGGGGAGGTGGAGGGCATTTGAGTGACATCTGCTCTGCTGAGACGAGGGGCAGGCGGGCTATTGGCACAGGCGGCCGCAGCGTCGGAAGCATTGGCACCAGGCTGGCGCCGGCAGCAGGAGGCGGATGGCCTTAACGGAGAACCGTTTGCTCAAGCAGCATGACATCTCCTGGAATGAAAGCCCCCACCCTCCAATCACACACATACACTCCTGGCACTCGGCTTTCCCTCCACGCGCGCAAAAACTGGCACTGCGTCCCCCCTCCTCGTGCTCTTGTCACTTCCCTCCACTTGACAGTTTCTCACCTCGCACTTCAGGTTTTCCACGGCTAACCAACGTCCAACGTCCAAGAGCAGACTTGCTGCCGATGGACGGTTTCTGCAAAATGGACACCAGGGTTCACTGGCGTCAGCGCGAGCGTTGTTCCCCATCTCCCTCTCTCTCATCCTCTTTCTCAAACTCTGCTAATGAACCATGAAGCTCACCTCTCCCCAAAAAAAAACAAAAAAAAAAAAACAAGAACCACCTCGTCACCTGCCAGTCGGCGCAGAGAAAAGGTCGCTACGCAATTTCTACGGAAAAACGACCAAGTTTTAGTTTTTCATTTAAAAAAAAAAAAAAATCTTGTTTCCTGAAGTTTAATTAAAGAATATATATTATAAGTCAATAGTGATTTTTTTTTTCTCCTCACTGTGGTCAGGTTTCAGATGGAGAAAAAAAAATAAATGAATGAAAAACTAACAATGGATGGATGGATGGACAGTTGTCTCAAAGGTGTTAATAATGGATAGAAAGCGTGGATGTAGAAAGTTTGATAATGGGCAAATGGGTTTTTAAAAAGCTGCTATTTTTGACCGTTTGTTGAATCGTAAATTACATGTTGCAGTGACGAACATAAGAGCATTTCCTAATATATCAGTAGAGCAAAAGAAACGTATAAAAACCAAGATGTCTGCGAAATTGACTGATAATAGTCGACTTGAAGCTGAACTGTGATTAGCAACATTTCAGTAAAACGGACATAGAACTTAGCTCGTTTCACAGAATTTGTTGAATTTTCTTCTTCTTTTTCATAAACGGTAATTTTCAGTAGAGGACAGAAGAACGGAGGCAACCTTTGGGTGGGGGGGAAAAAAAAAAAAAAAAAAAAGTAAGATGAGTGACGTTTATTAGATTCTATCTAAACGAATCTACCACTGTCCTCTGTCTTCCTCTCAGAACTTGTTTCCCTCCTCTTTCATATCGCCGCTGTTGTCGAGGCACTGTGACGCTGACGCGGTGTAAATTGATTTCCCCGCTAGATGCGATGGATGAATAGAGAATGAACATCTTCATCGCTGACCCCGGCGCCGATTGCTTCAGCCTCCCCCCCCCCCCCCCCCCCCCCGCCCGCTCCGGTGATTGACAAGGCTGCTAACGAGTGCCGTCGCCGGTCGTGTTATAATTTCGCTGTGCTGAAAAAACAGCCGAGGCTTCGGTCCCGGAGTAATGAGCTCCTGGAAGAGAGGGAGGAGTAAGACAGAGGGGAAAGAGGGGTGGCATCCCCCCCCCACACACACACACACACCTCCCCATTGAAGGAGAGGTGAAATAAAAGAGCGAGAGTAAATAAGAAGAAGAAGAAGAAAAAAAAAAAAGGAGACAAAGCACATGAAAGTAGATTAGAAAGAAGTTGAGGTTATCATCCACTTGAGAGGCGCCGATTCATTGTTTATCTGCCGCCTTGATGGATGTCTTTCAAGCCGGGGGTTTCTTATATTTATTTCTGAGTCACTTAAAGCGAAGGCATTTCAAAAGACGCCTTAAAACGCCGCATTAGCATGAAAAGATTGCACAGCTGCGCGTGCACACGGCTGCGTGGGCATCCATGTTGGCAAATTGCAAATCCCCGACGTGGCGTGTGCGCACATGTAATTTATTCCTCCACGTGGGGGCTGAGGGCAGGTCTCCCTCTCTGTTTATTTGGATGATTAGGAGGTGACAATATGTTGCTGATGATCAGGTTTATAATCAGCTAGCATTGCAGATTATTCTAACCTTGATTAAAGACCCGCGGTCTCCCTATCATCTCTCAGCTCAGCCTAACAAGATAGGACGAGGCGCTGATTAATGCCAGAGAGCAACTAGTCATGACACAAAGGACAGGCCTGCATCACCGCAGGAGGACTGGCATGCATCAGACTTTGTTGTCTCTTTGATTCGCCTCCTTGATGCAGGACCTTTTGTCTTAATTATCTTTCCTTCACAAACGAATCCGTGTGAGACTGATTCAGTTTCATTACTGCAATAACAAGGCCGACGTTGTTGACGTCTGCCGTGATTAGGCGCCGGGAAGAGACGGCGTGCTTCCGCGACGTGGCCGGCGGACTTGCCGTCGCCCCGCTGACGGCGGCAGCGCTCGAGGCGTCGCCGAAGCGTCGGAGCGTTGCCGGGCGAAGCGAGTCGCTCTCGTCGGGAGGACGAGCCGCCAGCAGGGCGCTGGCCGCCGACTGGGCGAGAGGCGACGCAGTCCGGACCCGCGTGGGATCGCGGCACCGTCCTGGCGAAAACGAGGCATGCCGCCGTGTCATCGCCAATCCAACATAGCTCGGCAGCGAACACTGAAAACAGAAGGGCCCAACAATTCAATCCGCAGAATGTAACTTTGATAAACGTTTTTGCATTTTTGTTAAAACTGTCACCGTGTTGGCAATTTGAGACGAATAATCTGTGAAAAGATCCATCTTCTCACGCGCTACTGCTGTCTGAAGAAATGCACCCCAACTAAAAGCAACCAGTCAGAGTCAGTGGGAGGGTCTTAATGCTGCCAATCAACGGCATGCGCTCGCTGCTAATGGCGGAGAAACGACTTGACACAACAGGAAAGCCAAGAGGAAGGCTGACGGAGAAAGGATGCGCAATACTACACAAGCTAGTGATTGACGGCGATAAAGCCTGCCTTCTGGCTCTGATTGGTTGTTTCTAGTTACCACTAGGAGAAGGAAGAGAAACTCTTTTTTTTTTTTTTTTTTTTTCCTCCAGGTTTTCTGTTTCTTACTATGCCTACATGACGATGACAGTTTCAACAAATACGTAGAAAAAATATGACCAAAGTTACACATTTGCAGCTCCAGTAGTGTATAAAAATAATTACGTTGTTTTTTTGTTTTTTTTTTCCCCCCGACCGAAAATGTTTCCAGTTCAATTACATGATGTATGGTTGGGTGCATAGTAGAACAAAAAATTCACACGATCAAAGAAAATGTCTTAGTAATAAAACAGATCAATATTTCTAATTAAGAGCTTGTTTCTGCTCTGCGTTTGAATCAGATGATGGCTTATTTATTGAATTGCTGGTGTGTAAGGCTGGTCTGTTGGGGAAACCTGCCATCCCAGCCTCCAACATGTTCATCTTCAGTCGGAGTCGATTTTGTCCAGGTGTGCGGTGGCGCCCTGCTGAGCCGGGGGACAGCCTAAATGGACGTCACATTGTCCTGCTCCGCTCTGGCAGGGAAGGCATTCTGGTGAGAGTAATGTGTGTTTAGTGGCCTGCTGCGGCGAGCGCCGACCTGTTTGACCAGCCGAGCTGACCTAATTCCTCTGAATGCGCCGCGGCGTTTCTGTCGCGACGAGCCGGGCGCTCGCCGCCTGCGTGTGTTTGAGGGCCACCGCCCACCCGACCTCTTCTGCGGCGTCTCCGCCGCCGCCGCTCAGTGGGCAGGAACTCATGTTAAACCCCGCCAATCAGCTGGAGCGCCCCCCTGTCGCCTGTCTCCATGGCGATGGGATGTCCCATCGCAGGGAGCAACCGGCAGCCCATTTCACCATGGCTGACTAAAACTTTGCATCTATCCTTTTCAGGCAATACTTTGCTGAACTCTCACAATCCTTTATGGGGGTGGCACTTTCATGATGTAGGTCTAGTCAAAGTCTGTACTTTCACTTAGTTCACTTCGTTCTCTCTGCTCAGATATCACAGCTGTGATTCCCCCGGCCCCAGAGTGCTATGAAATGGCGTCTAATGCAATTACCTTCGTTAGGACATTTTAATAGTGTTGCCACAACATCGTGCCAGCCAGCCAATGACATTAAATCAATAATCAGCCTTTCAAGGCTCAACACTTTGAGTTTTATTACCAAGCATGCTACGATCGATCACTGTGTAGCTGGGGATTTGAAGAGGGTCAAGAATTCTTGACAACATGTAGAAAGGAGTAAAGCTTCATTTGCATGGTGTTTCTGGTGTTTGTTTCAAAGATTAGGCTGCAATTGAGTAAAAAAAAAACAAAAAAAAAACAGCCAAAATGATAATAATAATAATAATAATAATAATAGTCAAAATCTTGGATACAAATATTCAGGCTGTTCTCTTTTGTCTTTGGCAAAAGACCACGAGTCATTTCTCCCACTACTTTTCACCCGAACCCAGATCCAGGTTTATATAGGAGGACTGTGGTTTGATCACCTTTGGGTGCGACTTTTATTTTCCATCTGAGACAACGACTCTTTGATCACAAAATAAAGCTAGAAACGAACAACAGTTGACGACGTCTGCGCTTTTAAAGGCAAAGATTGCAGTGTGTCCGATGCCCCCGAATGCTGTTTACTGTTTACTGGTCTGTAAAAGTTGGAGGAAAGACGAGTTTGACAGCGAGGCCCTCAAAAAAATTCGGAGGAGTTTTTCCCCAACTTTGTGTGACATTTAGCTGGTGGTGGATAATGTGCGTCTTGCGAACATTTCAATTAAAACGAACATCGCAGTAACGTGACTCAAAGAAATGTGGTTGCCGTTGTCTCATCCTCCCTGCAATTCCCCCTGCAATGCCACACCGCCGCCGTTCCCTTCAAGGAGATCGCTGAGAGCCGTATTAATCATTGTCTGCCGCCGTCCCACCCTTTTCCCGGGATGTTTTGCATCCTGCGACATCACTTTCAAAGGCTACCTCCGAGCCGGGGCGGGTGACAAAGTGGTTCTAAAAGACGAGCGGCGCCGAGCATATGGCGAGGTGGGGATGATGACAGGGCGGCGGGGTGGGGGGGGGAGGGGGCACGGGGGGGAGTGCAGCCGCACTATCCTGCAGGGTAGATGAAGAGGAAGAGGACAAAAAGGATGCAGATCCCTCTTCAACGACTCTTCGCTAACTTGTCCGACTTGGTGTATCCTTCATTTGAAAGCCGGCTCCGGCAAAGGGAGACCAAAACAAACACCTGCCGAAGCTTTACTCACAGATTTTCATGTGACGGGACATAACGCACACAGTTTCCATGTCAAACAACTACCCGGAGTTCCTTACATTCAGCTTAAAACGAAACGGGAGTTCATCGCGATTTCACGGCACGTGTGTGTGCTTTGGGAAAGCTTTAAATGTGGAAACCCGGGGAAAACAAAGGACCGACACGGAGAGAACGAATTACAGATACGAGGAAGAAAGGAAGGAAGAATAATGGACTGAAAATAAGGAGCCGAGGATTGTAGAGAGGGAGGCAGTAAGTACATAATGAGGGAAAAATGGAGGAGGTAGGGAATGAGGCAAGGCAAAACCAACAAGGAAGAAAAGAAAAAAAAAAGGAAGGATGCAAGGTTACTTGAGAGACTAAAAAGAACAAGAAAAGGGATGTAGGGAGGAACGAATGAAATGGATGAAATATAAGGACAGAGAGAGGAAAGGCACAGAGAAAAAAAGAAACCTGGGGAAGAAGGAACGACGCAAGGACAGGAATCACAGAAGGAGCAACAGGGCAGTCAGAAGGAACCAAAGGAAAAAAGGTTGAACACAATGTTTAGTCAGCAGGATATGGACTAAAACCTGGAAAATGAAACAATTTTCCCCGCTTCTGTTGCCCTTTTTCGTTCTCATCAAGACCTGGACAGTCCTGAACCCAGGCTCCTCCACAGCCTGCGCAGGAACCCCCGCCGACATAAATAAATGCAACACAGACGCCGCGATCGGCGTCCTCCGAGTCCTCCGCCACGCAAACAAAGCGAGCGGCTCGGCGTGCCGCTGCTCCATCCGCTGCCTCTGATTGGTTCTGACAGATATTCAGGGTTCTGGTGAGGTAATTAAAGAGCCTGGGGGTGTGAGGTGTGGAGAGGCCTTCAGCGCTGGGGGGAACATCACAGCCTCGCCTCTCTCCCTCTCAGGTAATTGCTAGCAGCTGCATGGATCTCCCCCTTCGCCCACCGCCTCAGATCCTGCAGGCCGCTCTGATGTAGCTGACGCTCCAACAAGCCAGAGCCACTGCTGGGGGAGCACCCAGGTGGATGCAGCCAAGTAAACATCACAAATTGTGTTTGCTTACAGTGTCCTGAAGGGGGGAAGGAGCTGCAGAGCAAAAGCGGAAGGAATAAACAGGTTGATGTTGTTAAGGAAAGAGCCTCTCCGGAGGCGTTCAGACAGCATGTCCAGCCGAGTGCTCAGCACCCGCTGCAGGACCACTCAGCTTTTTCTGGACCCCCAGGCCAACCCTCGTACCTTCCTCTGCATTCACCTCGGCGCACACACTCCACCTCACCTCAGACGGGCAAGCAGAGGAGTTGGAGTTTAGAAAAAAAAAAAAAAGAAAGTCAAAAGTAAAGTTTCAACTTGAAGTTGCATTGGAAATGTAGTCAAGGTTAGGCTGAATATGGAAAAGGAGTTGGAGCTCTCTTCACAGCTCGGAGTTCGCCCAAGGTTGGCGCGTCAGTTGAACCAACCACCCTCGCCACCTCCACAGCCGCGTCCATCCATTTGTTTCCTCCGATCTTTATGCATTCACTCACGGTGGGTGTGCAACTGGTGATTCACCTCAGATCGGCTCCGGAGTCCCTCGTGGACGCTTTGAATATGCAGATTTCAAAGTTAAGCTTTGGCACGGAGCTGAGGAACGGAGGGGTTTATTTCGGCGGCGGAAACTAAGGTAGTAATTAGAAAAGCAGAAAGATGAACTGTGACGCTCAGAATCTGGTTTTCAGTTATTACTGTCAACTTCGAAGCTGATGCCACTGTCAGCCGTTTGATTGATGCCGTTTGAGCCTCACAATTGTTTCTGTCGTTTTAGTTTAGCTGCGAGACGAAATCTGGGTGAATGACTTGGAGGAAAATGCTTTTCTACATTAGCATTATGAATAACTAAGATTCCACTGGAGATTTCTCTGTATCACTGTCAGTAAAGGGGTGAACATGAAAAGTGTACGCATTTTGAAACCTTTCCGAGCAATCAAGCCCCCCCCCCCAAAAAAAAAACGCGTAACACTTTAATTCTCGTAGAATCTACAAACGTTTTTAGACTATCTGGCATCTCTATAAGAGTGAGCATGCCACTCTGATAAAAATATTACTCGCTTTCATTCATCCTGACTGCGACAACGAGATGGAAAATGACAGACAACATGCCCGACATGAGCCAGCATTGTTTACATTTGCTTATATTATTTACATACCTGGTGACAGAGCGCATCAAACGGGAGTTTTCTTTCTGGTGACGTTGAGGAAAATAATCCCTGAGGGTCTTTTTGTTAAAAAAAGAAAGAAAAAGCCTCGTCGTCTCTGTGAAACAATGAAGACAAAAGCTGCGCGTTGGAACATCAGAGACTTTAATGACAAGGAAACCTAAAGCGCTGTGATATACAGCAGAAACAACAAAACGTTTCAGCGATAAGAAAATCAACGGAACATTTCAGCTGCTGTAAAACCGGGAAATAATTGTCGCTGTTTAAGAAAGTCGTATTGAAGGTAACTTATAAAACATACCGCCAGTATCGATGATTAGAGTTCATTAATGAAGCAAAAAAGAGCTTGTTTTGGAGCTAGTTTAGCTAGTGTTTGAGCCTACATGTACAAATATACACATACACAAGCATACAAGTGTATGTGTCATTTTATACTTAAGGTTTCTCTTAAATAGTAGATACAAGATGAATATAGCCTGGCATTTTGTAAAGCCTATACGTGTTTTCTGTTTCAGGTTTCGTACATGCGAGTCTGTATGAATCAGTAATATTTTGGATAGCATTTATGCATCAATTTTGCCAGGTAGGATGCCGTTTTACCATGCAGCGCCGAAGAAAGTTGTCACACATGTAAAACAGGCTTGGTGTCGGTCAGAAACAAAGGTTTTCAGTCACATCTACGCCTCTCTTCCTGTAAATCGGTGCGGTCGCCAGCCGTGAACTCTTCCTCCGGAGAGACATCATCCGCTTGTGCCGCGGAGCAGCCGCTTCTATTCTGAGAACAAGTTTCTCTCTTTATCACAGATTTCTTGACAGACGGACGGCTTGATTGGCAGACAAACAGGCAGGTTTGGTAAACTATAAACTCCTCGTCGCAACTTTCTTTATGTGTTTGAGTTGTTTATGCTGTCTGTAAATTGTTCCGGGTGAGTCCGTTGCTATTTTTGATGGGATATGGAGACGAGGGGGGGCTTTGTGCTAAATTTGAACGCGCGTCTGATAAACGGAACAGGATGGTTGCGTGGAATTTGAGGCGGCACTATGCCAGAAATAGTCCCAAAAATAAATTCTATCGTTTTTCATCGTGGTCCGTTAAAGTTTTGATTCTTGAGCTCTTTACGAAGCACCGAAAACGCCGTGGTCTTATTTCCTTCAACCTAGAATAGATGTTAATTATTTTTCGAGTTCATCGGAGCACACTTCTCATTGCGTGGGTGGACGATGACTCCAATCTAACCCGTGTCTTCCACATTAGGCAGGCGGGCGGCCAAACGGACCACGAGGTCAACAGACAGACAGCCCTCTGTCTCTGTTTGCCCTGCTAAAGCAACGAGACAATTGCGAGGTCAGAGGTCAAACAGCTGTCCGGGGTCAGGCCCTGCGCCATTAATTTTAACACCAGGCGGCAGCTTAAGACCCGCTCAGGGGGGAAAGTGATATCTGCTGAGAACGTTAAAAGTGCCCCAGGGGCCTGGACGTTGAAGTGACAGGCAATTATTTTGAAGTAAACAGAGAATCTGTAGATGAATGGCTGGCTGTTGCTATTAACACATATTTAAAGAGCTTTGCAACACAATAAAGCACGTCTGGGAGGCTCTTCTGTCTGATACATACATGCTAATTAGCAGCAGGACCCTGTAAAGCGGAATCCAAGAATTATACGTCCATTTCCCAACAATAGCTTAATGATTGCTACATATTTCTGACCAACCCTCATCTTCCAAAAACAAACCAAGGGTGGCGTAAATAATCACTTCTTACAATCATGTTTCTTTTGCAGTTTAAATGGCTCCTTTTAGGTGAAAAGATTAGCTTTGATTAGCATCCAAATGGTGTGAACACTTGATTTCTTGAAGCCAAGCAATCCTCCCATCAATCATTTGATTTTCAAGGTGTTCATTTTCATTTTCTTCCCCCCCCTTCTCCAAATTTTGCGTCAACAGCTTGGACACGTTTCGAAAGGTGCGTCCATCTAAAAAATGGCGGTCAGCATGAGTCTACAGACAGACCAATCAAGAGGTCTTCTACCTCTCAGGGAAAGTCCGTACTCATGAATGACGGAAAGCTTGGAGAGTGTTCCAAGCTGTCGTGGAAACCGGAGAGATCGCCGCTGTGGAATTTGCCGAAATTTGTCGTGAGCCGAAGAAGTTTTGGTCTGACGATCCGATTCGTTGAAGCGGCTCGTCACCGTTTGTTGTTTTTTTTTACGCACGGTGGCGGCGGGATGATGATCTGGGACGGTTTTTCAGCCTCATTGCATGTTGAGAGTGATGCCACCGAGTGCTCATGTTTTGACGTAATTGCTGCTGATAAGTTAATTATCATCTCTAAATAAGGAAGTTGGACATTAGGAGAGCTAATATGGACAAACAGCTTAAATATCCCCATGTTCCTGTTTTAAAGGCCTGTAAAGCCCAAGTATTTGCTTCTCAGGAAAGAAGCCAGTAGTGTGTGTGTGTGTGTGTGCTGGAAGTGAGCCAGTTCATGTTTTCTGTGTCCTCCCTGCAGCTCAGCATGACTGGAAAACACACTCCCTGTGACCCAGAATAAGCCTCGCTGACGTTATTTGCTCGCGCCCCTGATTCCCGCTGAACGTGGCGGCGGCAGTGCAAACAGCTCTGCTTGTTATCCAATTGTGCCTGTGCCAGGTATGGCAGGCGGAGCAGTGTTTGCGGAGTTGACTTGAAGTCCTGAAAGCTCCCTCTCTCTCCCTCTCTCTCTCTCTCTGTCTCTGTCGTTCTGTCGGTGACAGCCTGTCAGTCATTACCTACATGGCGCCTCGCCTGGTGCAACTGTCTTTGCGCAGTCTGCCAACAGCCGAACTGTTTTGTCCTTGCGGAGACGTCTGTCATTCTGCTTCCAGCCGGCTTTTATTTTCAGCTCGTCCTTCTGCTTTTTAAAGCCCCTGTTGTGCTGTAAATCTCTCTCTCTGGCTCTTCCCACCCAGCGGCCGGCCGCTCCTATCAATTACTATCGATCTTTGTGGCTGTGACACCATTAAAGCTTCAAACCGGGATGAGAGAGGACGGGATGGAAATGGGGCTCTAATTAGTGGTCCTAACTGGGAGCAGGAACAGGGGGCCACATGGCTGGGGCATCTGTGGCCGCGCACCCACCTCCTCCTCCTCCACCTCTCCCCCCCCTGGCATCTGGGGGGTCCGGCCGTGTCAGCCCGGCTTTGGGCCACCGGCCAGCGCCTCTGTCCCTGTCAATGTGGACCCTGTTAATGAGGAAGTCGCATATGGAGCGGGGACCCTTGTTAGAGGGAAGCACACACACACGCGCGCGCTCGCACACACACACACATGCGCATAAACAGGTGCAGGTGAGGGCGGATTGATGGACACGAAGAAACGGCAGCAAGCTGGGGGCAGAGAGAGAGAGAGAACATCCTGTCAGGGACGACAGACGGGACACACACACACGCGCGCGCACACACACACACACACTGTTGTTAATGAACTGAAGCAACTACTGTACTTCAGGGAGGTCAACGAGCCGAGGCTCCTCGTTCAAACAAGTTCACATTCATCTCCTGTATTCATCCGGTTCCGCGCTGTTCAGTGAATTACTACCAGAGAGCTCTTTTATCCATAATTCATTATTTATTTCACAATTCCACTGTTTCCGTGCTCTGCATCTCTGGGCGAACTGAACGAGAACGTAAAGCTCATTTCAGACACGGTCTGGCCCGCCGCAGCTGTTGATGTGGCCCTCGAGACTCCAAATGAAATCAGTAAGTCCCTTTTTCACAAACCTGCAACAATTCACCCAAAATCACCAGATCCCCGCATCTATTCTGTTGTTTTTTGTTGTTTTTTTACCGCAAATAATTCTCAAAATTGACCATAAATCTCATATTTTTTTTATAATATTCTATTGTCTGCTACGTAGAGTTTCCCGCTTCCTGCCCACTCTGGAGAATTTTGCGGCGCGAACTGAAGAGATTCTTCAACTTTATCCGCACCAGAATGTTTATTTTGAATTGCTTTCAGAAAATCTTGGCTAAAAAGTGAATTTGCAAAGGAAAACCAAGTGTGTTAGGATTGATCAGCTGACCTTCGTGACTTCTTTTTCTGTGTTGCGTTGGCATTTACACTGCCTCGTGTAAGGAAATGTTGTAAAATTTAAAACCACAAACACCTTCTGCTGTGAGTTCGTAGCAACCAAAAACAAAAACACTGCATCATTTTCCAGAGGAAAAAAGTTTTCCAGGTGAAAATTTGTCTGCAGGATTTTTTGGGGAACAGATCCATCCAATGTCTCTGAGAGGAAATTATTATTATTATTATTATTATTATTTTTTCCCCTTAAGCTCAGTCTGGCTGGTTGGAGCGTCTTAATATCTATTAAAGATTCATTTTCTGCTGGGCTTTGACTTGTCCGTTCTAATGCCTGGATCTCGGGGCAAGCTTTTAAAAGTTGCTGGATGATTTTCAAAACCTGGGAAATCCCCACCAGGACATTAAAAATTACATATCTTGGGTACAGCAAGAGGGATTGTGCATTTTCAGGCAATTTCACTCACCAGCATTCAAATATCCCATGGGAAATGCTGCAAACAAATATGGCCGACTGGGCAGAGGCAGCGGTTGTAGTTTGAGGACGATATTTAACACCAGACGTTCTGATGCTCTGTGGCCGTTGTTTTTTGGATTCCTCTCCTTGTTTCCTTGTTTCTCTTTCTGCTTCAACAAGCAGCACTCTGCCTTGTCTTTTGGGAATATCCCGACGGTCAGGGTGTCTTTAAGACTGTCGGAAGGGGAAATTGGGACGCAACTCGGCATAAAAACCTTGCCTTGTGAACCAGGTGTGACACACAAACATGCTCTGTCCTCTGGTCAGTGCTTTAAAACTTAGAAACTGTTTTTTTTTTTTTTTTTTTGTCCCGGTGTACCATTGTCCGCAGCAAGCTACTCAAGAGCGATCATGTCTTAGTTGGAACTCAAAGCCTGTTTTTGGACCAGCAGCCGTCTCCTGCTGTCCAGGTGGAGAGCAGCGGCGCTTCAGGGCGAACTCCTGCCCAGATCACCTCTGCTGCCCCAGCCATGTGCGGCGGCGCTACAGGGAGGGGTGACGGCGGCGCGGCGGGGGCAGCACTCTTTCACACGGGCCCCTCACCAGCTGTCACCCCCAGCACACCGCTGAATGGAGCCTGTCACTGGGGCCGGCCCGTCGGGATTTAAGCGCTCGGCCCAGAGAGCGGGCAGAGGAGGACGGACGGAGGTAGCGGAGGAGAGAAAGGAGGGCGGGGAGAGGAGAGGAGAGGAGAGCGGAGCAGCAGGGGAAAAATGAAATACAAAAGCAGCTCAGAAAAAGCTGAGAGCGGGGATTAGGACGCACATGTGTCGAAGACACTAATGCATCTTACACCAAGTTCAGCCTCGGCCCCTTCCCCTCCAGCCCCCACTCGAAGCTCGGGATTAGAGACGGCAACGGAGAAACGTACAGGCCCCGGTCTTTACGACTACCCCGTCATTACCCATCGAAACCCCCCTTTTGGCTTCTTACACTCCCGTTAGGAAAACGTTCTGTAGATTCAGGTCGCCACACCCGGGGAGACCCGAACCCGCCCCCCCACCCAACACCCCCAACCCTTCATCGACCTCCCACCTGGCTGGGTTGCTTCTGTCCTGGATGGCAGAGTCAGTGCGGCGGGTTTCGGTATGAAGACTGGGAGGACACGGTGCTGCTGTCACACTCCTCCCCCTCCTACACTGTTGCATTCAAATTCACTTTCTTGGCATAGGTGAGCTGAATGTGGCAAAGAGGAGGGAATTCAAGAGAAGCAGCTTCAAACAAACTGAAATGGGTATAAGGAAGATGAGCGAAGAATTCTTTGTCAGCAAAAAATCTTAGAGAGGATTTATTTCAGTAGATTCAGAGTCAGGCACAATCATTTCAGGATAAAAAAAAAAAATCAAATCAATACATTGGTTAAAATACATATTTTAACCAATAAAACATGTTTTTTTTTGTTTTTTTTTTCTGCTCCTGTGACATATGCACACATCCATGAAAGCGAAGAGTCACTTTAAACTCAGCCGCCGTAAAAGTTACCAGATTTTCGGACGTTAAGTATCGTCTGCTTGAAACGTCGTAAGGATTTTATGCTTGCTTCAACGAACCCGTGTTCATCTGCTTATGTTGTCAGGATTTTCGTCACCGCTTGTTCGCGTTGGTGTTTGGAGAACGGCTCCACGCTCGTTGGGTCAGAGGGGAAAGCGTTTGCGTGGCATTTTCAAGCCTTGGCCGGTAAACTTTCACGTCTGCTTTGATTCGCACGAATAAATAGAAGTGGAATTCTGAGACGGGACGACCGAAACGTGCTTTTTTTTCCCGGCGCGTTTCAGTCGTAAACTTCTCTAATTGGAATCGAGTTGAATGCACAATAACTTGGTCTGGGAACTGTTCAGCAGTTCAACTTTAAACTCCATAAAAGTTCCCAGATTTTTGTAGTTCTCAGACTCCTGCTGTCCAACTGAGAAAAGAAAAAGAAAACAGAGGCGCAACATATTCCTAAAGTTTTCCATGCTATGTTGAAATCTGATTTCTTCCTTTTTTTTGTTGCTGTTGTTTTGACAAATAGGTTTTGAATCCAGCTGGGAAACCGACTGGATTCGGCTTGAAAGCAGCAGTTATGAATTATGAGTCGCAGATTGTAGAAAGTCCGCATTTTGATGAAACTTTGAGATTTTTTTTGTTTATTTTTTATTTCATTATTGATTTTTTTTTTTTTTTTTTTTTTCTTTTTTCTTTTTTCTTTGCATCTTCAAACTGAAACCTTGTGTGTCAGTTAGGCTTCGGTCCGACTCGGACTAAGGGGCTCCGTCAGTGAATCTATGCTGCAGATAAAATCTCTTATAAATATTGTTATTGTTGGGTTTTTCTTTCTTGAGGGGAAACTTGGTAAAACCTGAAGGTTGAGCCTTTTCTGAATGAGATTTTTTCTTTTTTTTCTTTTTTTTTTCGTGGGTTTTGGATGAAATTCAGCCATGCTCATCATGAATAGCCAAAAATCACAGCCTCTTGCCCATAGGGGTCAGTAGCACTTCACTAAATGATGGAGGATTTGCAATGGAAACGAGCTGCTGCTGCTGCTGCTGCTGCTGCTGCTGGTGGATCGTCAGAGCCGAGCTCCAGCCTCACACACACACACACACACGCACACGCACGCGCGCGCAGCGTACCTCCCCATATGCTGAACTCTGAGCACTCAGCAGCTCTCACCCTTACATGCATGCAGCATTTTCCCAGCATGCCTCCCTAGCATGCCATTATCGGTATTTCTTCACATGGCGCGGCCGGGAAGCGAGGCCTCGGCTAGCTGGCCGCAGCCGAAGCCAACCCTGATTAGCAGGGGCTGCGTGGATGTGACACGTCCTCCCTGCCAGCTTTACCCACACACACACACACACACCAATCTACTGCCTGGAAGAGTAGACAGGCCTGGAGCAAAATCCACACACACACACCAACTGATGCAAATGAGCTCTCTGGTCAGCCATGCTGAAAAGGCAGGAGAAGGCAGGAGCGTATGGCCAAACAGCGGGGCTACCACCCAAACCCTCCTCCTCCTCCTCCTCTTCCTCTCCATCACTCACCCCCGCCGTCTCCCCACTCACTCCCTCGGCCAGAGACACACACTTCTCCTCCGCGCAGCCTCACACTTGCATATTTATCAGGCGTGTTGTTGCACTCTTCCAGGATCAAAATGCTCCCCGGCAGGACGGAGGCAGAGCGGCTCGGCTTCGCGCTCGCCTCGCCGCGGCAGAGAGACGGGGAGGCGGCACCGAGCTCACCAGACCGTCGCGCTTTACACTTTGAACCGGCGATAATTCGGAGAAGCGGAAAGCGAGGTTGTAACTAAAGGAGCCCTTGAAGTTTGGTCACTTTTTTTTTTCCCTTTTCCTTTTTAAACCGCTTTAATAAATGTTAGATAATAAATACAAAATGCCGCCACACTTTTGACATGTGAACATATAGAAAAACACTTTTTTTTTTTTTTTTTACAAAATTTTAATTATCACTGGACCTATTTTAAGGCCAGGAAGTTCTCTGATTGACCAAATATTTCACAAACTTAAATGAAATGCAAATATTTTAATATATTTGTTGCATTTCTTTTGTTTTATTATTGGATTGTGTATATATATTTCCCTGGCAAAATAATAATAATAAAAAAACAAGAATTAAGAATTAGCTCTTCTTTAGGGTATTTGTAATAAGAAAATTCAATTTGGGGGGGAAAAAAATGTATTTCAGGTGTCAAACTAGTGAGAATAACTTTTTAAAAATGATTGAAAAATTGTTTAGTCTTCCCTCGTGGTTCGTGCGTGAAATAAACGCTCGTGTTTATGTTCTATGATGAATTAATCAAAGTTTCGCCTCAGTTTCATGCTGCTTTCCCGAACCCGGACATCAGCAGCATCCGAGCTGCAAACTCCAAACTCTCGGCTCAGGACGGCAGCGACCCAAACCCGGACTCGTTCGATTCAAATCTGGACGGGAAAACAGAATAAATGTGCATTCCGCTCCAAATTTGACCTGTGGAGTTACGAATACAAAAGTACACGCGAATACTTGCGGCATCGTGGCGATATTTGGTTCGGCATAGAATAAAAAAACCCCAAAAACCCACAAAACAAGTAAATATCAATTTTAAACACAAAATGCTCTAAAACAAGCAAACCTACAAATTTAGGACGACAACCTGTTTGTTTGTGATTTGGTCTGACTAGTTCTTCAGTGGACTTTTATTTTCGGTGGATTTGTCTTTTCGCAGAAGAGAATTTCGTGTGGAATTAATTTGTGTTAATAAAAATACAGTGTGTTGCTTTTTAAAGTTTTTTAAAAAATATTGTCCCATTATGAAATTACAATCAATACATGTGTACATATATATTTAAATCTACTACAAAGTAAATTTTTTTTTTTTTTTTACATTTTAGTCATATTGATACTTCACAACAAAAAAAAAAAAGTCATCTTTAAAAAGTGTGATTAATCATGATCGCGCGTGAAAAAGCCACTTCAAAACTAAGTTAGTTTGGCAAAAAAAAAAAAAAAAAGAAAGAAAGAAAGAAAGGGAAAAAAAAAACAGTGCGACCATGTTTCAACCCTGTAAGGAAACGTGGGGTTTTTGTAAAACGGGATAAAAGCGGGGAGCAGCAGATGACGGTAAACACCTACTGCACCTGCAGCCTCACTTCTAGAACCGGACCTGGAAGTCGTGTTTAGTGGGAGTCGTGTTCGCCGCTCAGGCTCATCACCACCAAAAGGGAGAAGAAAAAAA